>JAJIBD010009154.1:0-51345 GCA_021461705.1 Cryptotis parvus | reverse complement strand
TCTCACAGTGTATAATAATTTATAAATGGTTCAATTATGTACCTGTACCCATTTGAAATTTTATTTGTATTTAAAACACCATGATTTACAAAGTTGCTTATTATAAAGTTGTTTCAAGCATGTAGTGTTTTAACACCACCAGTGTGACCTTGCACCAATGTCCCCATTCTCCCTCCCATCCCCAACTTGCCCGTTGTTAGGCACATAACAAATTTACTTTGTATCATTTTTTTCAAGAACCAGCAAATAGAATGACCTGAAAATAAATCAGCAAGAGCCAATTTATGATTTTTATATGATTTCAAACTATGTAAACAAATAAAACACTTTAGTGCAATATAATAAAATATTTATTCTCTTTTACATAAGTCTGACTCTGGAGCTAAAGTATATGATATTAAATTTATTTTATATTTGGATCTCATTATGGCAGTAATCATGTCTTACCTGTCATTAATACAACTTTTTAAAGAAATTCTGCATTAATATATTTTGGAGCCTACATGAAATAGATCACTTGATCACTTGATCACTTGACTTCCCATTATTTCTCAATTTGTTCGAGGCAGGCACTAGTTACATTTCCATTTGACCCTATCACGTGCCAGTGTAGCCCATTGGCATCTTCTTGCTTCAGCAATAAGAAGAGCCTCAAACCGTTCATTCAGGGTCTTGACGAAGAAGTCTGACCATCTTGTAGGTGGGCAGCCACGTGATCTTTTGATGTCCCATGGGATACAGTCATTAATGGCTCTAGTCCAGCAGTTGTCTCCAAATCTCATTACATGTCCACCCCATCTGATTTTTGACGGCTTGGCTTAACAAGACAGAGTCCCTGACTCTGGATCGTCGACAGAGATTGTTACTCTGGATTCCTTCTCTCACTTGAGTGAGGCATGATATTCTAAGCATAGCTCTTTCAATTCCTCTTTGGGAAACCAAAAAGCATTCTCATCCTGCATTTCACCAGTAATGAAATAGGTATGGCTACTTATTTAAGTGTATCCCCATAATTTATATAAACACTATGGTCTGTAAAGTTGCTCATGATGATTTATCACTGTACACATTTTGTCAGCTCAGAGAGGAGCTGAGAATATCCAACACAGATAAGGTATGGCTGACCTCTGGTCATGGCTGGGAGACTACATTGGTTGAAGGAAATTTGGAGCTGCCATTCCTGAATACAACAGTAGCAGGAACCTGGAGGTGAGTCTCATCCATCAGGTCCCAGTTCAGAATAGATATCCTGAAAATAATGCTGATATTTGCAAAATGTAGCTGAAGCTGTGATTGGGTATATGACAGTCATTTCTCAATGGACTTAGGCTGTGAAGTTACATCAACCGCCAGGTACCAGCTATGAACATTTTAGGCTAGATCCCAGGTGAGCTAATCTTTTGGTGAGAAAATGGTTAAGAACTTTGTGCCTACAATCTTTTGCCAACCAGTTTTATATAAGTCAGAGCCATAGGCACCAAATTGATCACTCAAACATCTATAAAATCACCAGGTATTTGTGGCAAATGAAAATTAGTAAAATAATAGATACTAGTCTCATATTGCAAATAGGAGCACCAGGTTGCTGTTGAGGATAATAGGAAGTTGGAGTTCTGGCCTTAGTTTCCACAAGGTGCTATGACAAAAACTCAACTAATGGAATTAATTCAGCTCCCACAGTTCAGGACAGAAGTCCAGGAAATGCCTCTGTTACTTTCAGCACTGGCTGAGAGTGACAGAGCCACATTCATCTTGATGTTCAATGAACTGAGGAAGGCATAGGAAGAGAGTCCAGAAACTTGAAGAAAATTCATGGAAAAAATTAAGAATTCATTGAAAAAAAATTAAATGAGCTAAAGAGTGCAATTGTAGGACTCAGTAAGGGAATGGAAGAAAATCACGATCACGATCACGATCTTCCCGTTGATCATCTATTTGCTAGAGCGGGCACCAGTAATATCTCCATATGTCCTGTCTCATGCCAGTAGAGCCAGGGGCATCGGCTTGCTACAGGAACATAAAGACCCTCAAACCATTATATTAGGTCATGGGAAGAAAATAAACAGCAAATTAGTGACCTCAAAAACTAGGTACTTGACATCAACAGTGAAGATGTATCAGTGGTCAGAGTACTACAGGTAGGGCACTTGCCTTACCTGCAGCTGACCCAAAGTTTTGTGTCACAGAATTCCATTTGTATCCCTAGGTGTTGGCCAAAGCAAAAATAAATGAATAAATCCAAAGAAGAACAAGAAGACATAACAGCCAATATAGCTTTTAAAAATTGAAGACAATTTAAAATTGAAGACAATCTGAAGAGGAACAACCTCCAAATCATAAGAATTCCCAGTGGAGAAGGGAAGAGCGTGAGGAAGAACAGATCAAACACACAATAGCTAAGAATTTCCCCAGGATGTGAAGTCACAGAGACACCTTAGCACTGATCCAGGAGGTCCAGAGTGGCAAAAAAAAAAAAAAAGAGTAGCAAGATCAAAAATGTCAAGAACCAGAGAGAAAAATACTTTAAAGGAGTAAGAGAGAAATGACTCCTCAAATACAAGAGAAATATAGATTCACATAGGACTTCTTAAATTAAACTACCTGCATGTAGAGGCTGGAATGACATATTCAAAGTACCAAATGTAAAGACCCTGAGACCAATTTCCCCGGGGGGTGAGATGGACGTCCTGGCTGTCATCCGGGGCTTTTTCTCAATCAGGAAGTAACTTGCCTGCATTCCACCACCGGAGTCCCAGCAGTCACCTTGCCCCCATGAGCTCAGGCAGCCGCCTCCACATCTATGGAACCGCGGCTTGCTCTTTCAAATTCCCAGCTAGAGAAAAAAGAACAACACCCTAAGCTCGTGCCTCAGAGACCTTTAAGTAGGTTACTACAAAGATCCACCCTCAGCACAAGAGAAACAGCAAACACAATAGGCAAGATGTGCAGAACCCGCAAAGCTTGGCTGAGAAAGATAAGAACAGACTTTGTTACCATTATACAAACCAGCTCCATAAACTCTCAGAGAGTGGCTTACTGACACCATGTTGCGGATGCTGAATGAGCTCAAAGAAGCACATGTTAGCAATGCACAACAAAGTATGAGAGCAGAATTGATATTACATTGAGAAGTGAATATAATTCGGTAAAACACAATTGAGAGTCTGAGCAGCAGAACTGCAGCAACTGAAAAGATCACAGAACTCAAAATGAGTTGCAGAGGCCTCTAGAAAACCAAGGAAGTAAATAAACAGCACATCAGAGAACTAGGGAATGAAGAGGATCAATATATAATATTGATAAGATATCAGAGTCCATGAAGACTAAAAAGGAAAATTCAATGAAGAAACACTAGATAAAGAAATCATAGCTAAGAATTTCCCAGAAATGAGAGGAGCAGGCACCAAGAGCTGAAAGAATCCAGAAGGGTTCCCTTGAAAATAAACTCAAACAGAAAACTCAAAAGGCACATTATAATCAGAACAACAAAAAACCACACATAGAGTCAGAATATTGAAAGCAACAAGTTCAAAAAATGGAATTTTCATAGAAAGGAAAGTTTCTAAGATTCATATAAGGCCTATCAAATGAGGTTCTATGAGACAGAAGAGAATGGTAGGACATAGTAATAAAAAAACATGAGGTGACCATCTCAACAAGAATACTCTACCCAGCTAGATTATCATTCAGATTTGAAGGAACGATTCACAGCTTTATGAACAAACAACAGTTTTGAAATCAGTTTTCCAAGAACCTTCAAAAGAACTTCTTTAAAACACAAAACAAACTTCTCAACACTTTTGCCATTGAGTATGGCATTCACTCTTACCACAGACAGATGCCCTCTACTAAATGAAGAAGAGTCCTAGCTTGGTAAAGAATTTTCTACCTTTTTATTAATGAATTCAAATTTTATTTATATTAAGTATTCTATGTCTATTCTGGTGATTTTATTGCAGCTATAAAATTTTTATATCATATTTTATGTATTCATTTATAGAAGCATTATCTACAATATAATATTGACATAAAGCCTCTATTCCTGAAGCTGGAGAAATAATATAGTATGATTTACCTTGCATGCAGTCAGGCTGTGTTTGATATCCAGCACACCACTATGCAAACCCAAGGCCCTCCAACAATGATTCCTAATCACAGCACCAGGAAAAAGCCCTGAGCACTACTGAGTATGACCCAGAAAAAAAAAATAATACAGAAATATCTATAAACCTTTTATAGGGTAAAAATCACTTATACACTTTTAAAAGTGTAGCTTATACAAACTTTCCCTTAAAATTTTCTTAATAGTCCTCTCCCCACTCTTAGTAAATTGTCTATTTGTAGGATTTATTATTTCATATTATTTTAAAAATGCATTTCATATTTTTATAAAAGAAGGAAAAAGTTTTTAAAAATAATTTTGGCATAATTTTATGAACTTTTAAGAGGATAGTATTAATTATCTAAATGTGTCTAGTGTCAACATCTTTACAAGTTAAAAAAAGTTCATAAAAAGAAACATAGTAAGGGAACATAGTAATGGGAATAGTCATCAGAACTGGAGATATTTTATACAGACCTGAGTTTACCCTGGTGTGGGGTGGGGTTGCTGTGGCATGTACTGGGGCATTGGAGGAGGGAAGTGAGCTTTCTGGTGATTAGTATAGCATTTAAAAGATGTATTCAAAAAATATAATTAACAATATTTTTTTCTTTTTGGGTCACACCCGGCAATGCTCAGGTGTTACTCCTGGCCTGCATCAGGAATTACTCCTGACGGTACTTGGGGGACCATATGGGATGCCGGGGATCGAATCCGCTCCAGCATGGGCCGGTTGCGTGCAAGGCAAACGCCCTACCCTCTCGACTATCGCTCTGGCCCCCAAAAAATATAATTAACAATATTTTTAAAAATATTAATCCCATATCTTGAGCAATTCTTGCATCCTTGGAAGAAACCCCACCTGTTATGAATGTGATTTTTTAAAACACATTGTTAAATTTTGTTTGCTAAGATTTTATTGTGAAAGTTTGCTTCAATGTTCATATAGATATTAATAATAAATACCAATTCATCAATCTAAATGATCCTTACAAAATGTTAATATTAAAGCAATGGCATTTCTCCATCCCCTTGGTGCTGCAACATATTAACCACACTCTCCAAATTAAGAGACAAACTTGTATGAGAAAACATCATACAAAATGAGGACCATGTCCAGAAAAAATAAAAAGAAATGTATTTTAGCTAGTATATACATTTTAAGGTCATCAAATGGACTTAAAATACACATTTATGTATTTTATACATGGTTAGTATTTTATGCAACATTTTCTTTTTTAAAAAATATTTTATTATATCACTGTGAGATATACAACTGCAAAGATGTTCATAAGATGTTCATATTTGGGTTTTTCTGTCTTCCTTCCCTTACACATTGTGGACTACAATACATTCACTTAGAAGTTGTCATGTGTATCTTTTTGCCTGTGTTTAGTGCTCAATTCTAGGTTGGTATTAGCACTTTCTACAATTATTAGTATACTGTTACATTGTCTGTCTTACCTAGCCTCTGACTCCCACACATTTGTGATAATTTCCACCTTTGACAAGACCTCCTGATCCATGTTTCACCTGACCTTGGATATTGGTATAATATATATATATATATATATATATATATATATATATATATATATATATATATATATATGTCATGCAAATAAATGTAGTCATTCTATATCTGTCTTTTTTCCTTCTGGCTAATTTCACTCAACATGATCCTCTCCATTTCCAACCATTTGTAGGCAAATTTCATAACTTCACTTTTCCTAACATTATGCAGCATTTTCATGACAGCAATAGTCCAATTATATTAGCTAACTCTGTAAATTTTATGAATACATATTATCACATGTGGGATATTATACCTCACTCCTGATATTATAGTGAATTGAACAAAATTCACTGATCACATCTTTTGAAGATGTGAACAACTAAGTATAGAACACAAAATTACTTCATATGATCAAAAATTACAAATGTTTCCTAGGTAGGACACCTATGAATGATATTTATTTAATATAATTACTAAAATAGGATATAGCTTTAAATTGCATAATTTATTTTTACTAACATATAATATTTGTTCTTTATATTGAACTTATAATAAATAATGTAAGTCACCATAGGAATGAGGAAAGCAATCTAATCATGTATATACTTGAGTTCTAATGCTAATATCTAGTCAATTAGATGTATGCTTATCTTGAAATTATTTAATAGCACTTATTTATAAAACAGTGGCAACTACCCTGAATATTTTGAGCTTTATTTGAAGGAATAACATTTTTGATTATATATTTTGAACTCTGGTACATATCTGAGATCAAACTTAGAAATTGATAGCCAATAATAATATTTCCTTTATTTTAAATGTTTCTAAGTAGATTTGAGGTAGAGAAAACAACTTTCTTTTCTAAATTGGAGAATATGCTCCCCCCAAATATCTCCCAATGTTTCCTTCCAATATGGTGGGGATTTCATTCCCATTTATTTTGGTGCCTCCTTCTCATTCCTTTTGGGTCAGAAATTTGACTTATTTGACAAGATTTTCAGAGAGAACTGGACATACTTAGCTCAGATATTGCTGCCTAAATACTATTTGGTCACTAGCTCCTTCAGGAAGTATATTTTTTGCTCTACTTTTCTGTAAGCAAAGAAGAGGAGAATATATGGAGTAGTCTATAAGCATTCAGTTCTATTTGCGTATGGGAGAAATGAGCTAATAATTTTTGCAATAATAACATTTATGGTTGACCCAAATCTAAATCACATTCTACAAAATCAGGCTTATGAGCAATAGTGGCTCTATTGCTGGTATATTTTGTTTTGTCTCACAACCAGTTCAAAAAGTAGGCAGGAGGGGCCACAGTGGGTAGGGAGTTTGCTTTGCACTTGAATTCAATTCCTCTGCATCCTATATGGTCCTCCCAGCACCACCAGGAGTAATTTATGAGTGCAGAGCCTGGAATAACCCCTGAGTGTTGCTAGGTATGACCTCAAAAAAAAAAATAGGCTGGAAATGGGCCAACCCGACCTATTTAAATTGCAAAAATTTTGAACACCTACATCAATTTACTAGATTTCAGGGTCATTTCAGCAGGAACAGAAAGGGACTCAAGATGGGGTTATCCTTCACCTAGTAGTGCAACCACAGGGGGCCATTTAAAAAGGAAAAGAGTAGGAATTCACTTTCAGTGTCCAATTCATAAATCCTAAAAACTAATCACCCAATTTCCTAAGTCAACCGATATGAATATATTTATTAAACAATGATGTACTTTTTTTTGGACAAAACCAACTAATTTGCTATTTAGCACATGAGTTCCTAACACATTTAATCAAAGCTTTATTTTAATAGAAATTATGTTTTTCCTTTAAAAAAATTCTGTGAACTACCATTTCAACAATTAAAAGATCCTCTGATTATCAATTTTTCATTAAATTCCATTAGCAAAATTAGCATATTTTTAACAAGAAAATTTATTTTAGTTACAAGAGCAGAAAAGGTTGGTCCTTTCTCTGATTCAGTGAACCCAGGAACTTGGCATGAAAGGCCGGAGTCACAGGGGGAGACTGTCAGCCATCCTGCGCATATTTATGGACTTGTTGTTCTTGTGGTAAGTACTCTCCTGACAGCCAGTGCTAAATCTAATCAATCATCCCTTAAATACATCATAGTGTAGATTCACCTCACTCCTTCATTAGCATTCATTAGCAATTAATCAACGCAGCAGGAATCTCTGGAAAGTTCAACAATCCATAAGGTACATTTACATTAAAGATGAGCAAACATGAGAAGAGATAAAAAGGAAACAGGAGACAAGCAGTGTCAAATCTGTGGGCGAAAATTCAAGTTGGATTTTATCTTCCACAAAACAAAACAAAACAAAAATCCATAGAATTTAGTTATTCCGTCTAAGACTTAAACTCTTGATTAACAAGCAGCAGCCTGCATAACTCTATTACAGTTGTCACAGACAGATTTATGCTCCCATCAGCCTGCTGAGTACATTTGTTCCACTTCAAGGAAGCCTTATGTATTGTCATTATATCTTCAAAAGGACCGAAAAGACGTTGTATCCAATTTTTTTGCAATTGTGGGCAATAGCTTAATTCAGTCCTTAACTGTGTTCTTGCAGAGATGTGAGGGTTATAATGGAAGCCGATTTCCCTGCAGGTTGAATAGGAGTCCTGCTGTGGAGTATAATACCCTGAACCCATGGTTAAGAGTTGTATTGTATCCGCTGAAGAATCTTGCTTCAAAATGAGAGAAATATGGAGGATCTCTTCATACAGTCAGCTTCAGAAGATCAGGAATGCTGAAATCCTCCCCTCCGTGACCTCACTGAATTCTTCCATGCTCTGAACCCATCTAGCCCGAGTTTTTCTTCAGTGAAGGACACATCAGGATTTATTTCTGGTCAAAAATGATTTTTAAAATTCTAATGATTTTTCACACACCTTATTTAATACTATGGTTTAATTATTCCAACCTAACATCTGATTCAGAAGTAATTCAAAATCACATCAAGCATGTGTTTGAACCATAAATGCAGTCGTTTGAACTAATATTTACAGAATTATGTCTAACGATGAAGACCATTTCTGAAGACATCCTGAGTTAATGCAAACAATGCTAACTTAAAATTCAAACGCTATCAATTTTAGCATAGGACACATACAGTCATGCAAATATGTTTGTTTATACCAAGGTTACAGACAATATTCACTGGGTCCCCACATATTTAAGTCTTTGACTAAGACCATGAATGGAAACCGTTTTTCTCCAAACAAATACCTCAAGCTTCAGTATAATCTGAACACCCTGCATCAGTAAACTTATCTCAGCAAGCATGAGCACTGAATTGCTACCCCCAGGATTGCTTTATTTCAGGAGTAGTAAATGGCCTTGAAAGATTTTTGGCCTCAGACTGCAATAGAAAGAAAACACAGTTGTTTGGTGTTTTTTTTCCTCCCTTTTCCCTTTAAAGAAAATTTTTACAAATGTTGCAGTTTGTTTGATTGGTCCAGTCTGATTCTCCATAGTTATAATTCAAAATAAGAGTGAAGTAACCTGCAACCCAGCATGACTCACCGTTTGAGTCTCAGAATAGACTTCCCAACTCTTGGAAATCACCATTACCTCTCTTCTTGTGTTGTGGATGTTCTCTAATAACAGACTTTATTCCTTGTTTATTTGGGGGGAAAGTTGTCTTTTTTAAAACATTGTCTAAATATTAAATCTTTACCCCCATTTCTTTCTCAATATTCCAGCTTATTTTTAGTGTACATTTCAAAAGTTGGTAAGTCATGGTAGAAATGCTTTTTTTTTTTCTTTTTTTCCCCTGCTTGTTCATATTTATCCCAGAAAGGTACTGCACTAAGGAAAACAAAAGAGTCTAGATAAGAAACTGACTTAGCTGATAAAAGCATTAAATTAGAGACAAGTTAAGATATGACTCCAGCCAATGGTGACTCTACAGTGCTCTGCGGAAGTCCAGCGGTAGCACAGGCCCTCATCATAGTGCCTCTGATGCAGCCTTGGGCAGTGACTGACAGGCTCCCATCAAGAAGCATCAACCCTTCATACATTTTTAAATACCCCAAATGATCCTAATGGAGAATTTAAAACAATTTGGGAATTGATATTAGGGAAATGCATTCAAATGCAAGATCAGACAAACATATTAGCCAATACTCAAAGTATTAATGGACCGAAGAACAAAAATCTGTCCAGTTGAAGATAATTCATAAGGCCTTCTGGACACCAGGGATAGTCTTTAGAGTGGGGGTAGGAAGGACACAGCCAGGAAATGGGAATAAGAATGAGCAAGATGGGGTGAAGAGTGGAGGTTAGCACCACTCAGACGCAGACAGAAGCTCATGATTCGTTTTCTAGTTACTGTTTTTCAGAGAAGGTGAATCATGCATTATACAATTTTACAGCTTTTTAGTGAGATAAGCTAACTCTCTCATTTTTAAGGTTCATTTATTTATTGTTGAGGGGACTCACACACAGCAATGCTCAGGATTTACTCCTGGCTCTGGACTCAGGAATTACTCCTGGCGGTAAACAGGGGCCATATTGGATGCAGGGGTTGAAGCTAGGTTGGCGTCACATAAAGCAAACACCCAGCCCATGGTGCTATAGCTCTGATCTCCAGCATGCTCATTTTTAAGTGAAAATTAGGAAAGAAAAAAAAGACACATTTTTCAGATTAGTGTAATTTAAATCTCATTATTTATGCTCTCTAGTTCAGCTTTCTTGCATATAAAACAAAGATAACAAGAATATCAGCATCTCAGGATTTGTGAAGGATACATTGTTTTATTTTTATGTAATTCTCAAAATCTATCAAGAGCTGGTAAATTTTAAACAGTGCACATGTGCTGAGGTTATTACTAAAATTTCAAGTCTTGGGGCCTAAAAAACAGCACAGCAGATAGGTTGCCTGCATTGCATGTGGAGGATCCAGGTTTGATCTCGGGCATCCCATATGGTCTCCCGAGCACTGCCAGGTGTAATTCGTGAATGTAGAGTGAGGAGTAACCCCTGATCATTGCTGCCTGTGACCCAAAAAAGTCAAATAAATAAATGATAAAGAATGTATTAAAATCCTTAAAAAATAAATAAAAATTTCAGTCAAGATGCCTCAAGAGCAATATATATATATATATATATATATATATATATATATATATATATATATATATATATATATAATACAGGAGTAAGCCTGTATTATAAGATGAATAGTACATATTAGGCATAAGTTTCATGGTTTAATTCCTTGTTAATCAAATGATAGGTATTGATTTGTTTTCTTAATAACTTATAAAATTGGATTAGGCATAAAAGCCTACAGACAATATTTATGAGTAAAAATCAGAAACACCATTACAAAGTCTATTTCAGTTTCAGTGATGAAGAGTAATTCCAGCTGTTTATTTGACAGAACTATACTTTTATCCATGGCTTAGAGTATTTTAACGCACTTAGAGAAGTTTACTAAAACAATTAACCACATGAATTTTGCCCATCCAAATGTTTTGGGAGGTCTTAGAAATTCTCCAAAGGACTTGGAAGAGAGCAACATATCTAATATACCTGTTAATGCATATTACACGCTTTGATGGTATCATAATTTAGGTGTTGCGTAAGACAATGCTTTTAATTTATTAACAAATTATGTGAAGTTCTCTGGATCACTAATTGTGATTTAACAAAGGAATTTTTCTTTACGGCTCAAGCATCTTATTAGTAGAAGAAACAAATAGAAAAGAAGCTTTGATTTCCCCTATTTACTGAGGACGTCAAAACTGATACTGAGGAATAAAGGAAAAGATACTACTATTCAAAAAACCCCCTCAAAGTACAAATAGTACTTATATTTGTAGTATAGTACAATTATATAGATTATGCCTAGTACAAATACTTATATAATAGTAATACAAATAATAATATTAGTAATACAAATAATAGTACTTATTAATAGTTTTGGTAGTTATTTATTTTTGCTTTTTGAGCCACACCTGGCAATGTTCAAGGGTTACTCAGGGATCTTCACTCAGCAATCTCTCCCTCATGGTGGGTGCTCAGGAGACCAGTTGGGATGCCAAGGATTAAACCTGGGTTGATCACATGTGTGGCAAGCATCTTACTCACTTTAATAAAAGATAACAATAACTTTATCTTTTATTTCATTATTTTGGAAGATCCTAGCTGGTCCTAGCTCAGGGCTTACTCCTTTATCTACAAACAGCGGTCACTCCTGGAGGGGACCTGGCGGCTAAATGGGAACTATAAGGAGAACCAGGGATACCTGGTGGGCTCTGCAAGGCAAGCAAGTTACTGAAATATGCCTCCAGCCCTAACCTTAACTTTTCAAATAGGGCAAACATACAAGGATAGGAACTCAGGTAGACTGCAAGCAGAGAAAATAAATTCACAAAACTCATGTATACTTCAACGTGCTATAGAATATATGGAATATGACTGGTGCAAAAAGATGATGGATATTTACTAACTAACCATCCAAACAGTACTGGAAGGCAGAGAGCATGGCAAATGTCAAAGAATGACATGAAACCTCAAGTTTAAGCAAAGGGTTCAGTCACAAGAAATAAGATATATTGGAGAACCCAGATAATCTAACAATTAAAAGAAGGGGAAAGAGAAGAAACAAGCAGTAACCTAATTTCCAAATTAGCAATTATCTAATTTTCAAATGTTTAAACTCGAGGACCCAAATCATGCTAGTAGCAATTCCCAATCCTGGGTCACTGGACTGTCTAATGACGGCATCTTTTTCTGTACTTCAGACTACAGATCCTAAAGCTGTAAATCTTTGAAAAGAAAATTTCAGAAAAGTGACTCCAATCACCAAGATCAAGGATTGTCTGTAGAGGTCTCCCTCTACAGCAGCCTCAATTTAAGTATTTTCATATTACTCTGACCTCTTGTTTTCCGGCATTGCACTAATATTCTCTCTCTTTAAAAATATGTTTTGCGGGGCCAGAGCCATAGCCCAGTGGGTAGGGCGTTTGCCTTGCATGCGGCCGGCCCATTCCGGTCCGAGTTTGATCCCCAGCATCCCGTATGGTCCCCCCGAGCACTGCCAGGAGTAGTTCCTGAGTGCAGAGCCAGGAGAAACCCCTGAGTATCGCTGGGTGTGACCCAAAAAGCAAAAAAAAAAAAAGTTTAAAAAATATGTTTTGCATCTAAACAGTCTAGATACAATGAAATCATGACTATTCCATATACAATTATTCTCAAAGCTGGTGCTATTTGAGAACTTAAAATTTAAAAAGTTAGGATTGTTCATTAGCTGCCATTAGAGAGAATCAATCTAAGTAACAATGAGTCTTACCATACAACTATTAGAATGGTCAACTTCCAGACAACACTGATAAATGCTGGTAAGGATGCAGAACAAGAGAATCTCATTCACTCGTCATTGGTGAGAATATGAGATGATGATGCCACTATGGAAGACAAATTTGGACACTTCTTTTAAAATCTGTATATAATTTTACTATAAGATCTAGCAAACATATTCCATGAAATTTATGGAAAAACATTTAAAACTTATGTCCATCCAATACTTGAATATATTTATAGTCACTGCATACTTGTTAAAACTTGGAAGAAAAAAAAGACATTCTTCAGTAAAAACATGCAGATTATACAAAGTTATTTCTCACATACACAATAGTATTTCTCACATGCAAACACACACAAGCTAACAAGACACAGAAAATTTAAATGCATATTACTGAGAGAAATAAATCAATATGAGAAAACTATACACTGTATAATTCTAACTGTACAATTAAGAAAAGACAATATACAAAAAATACAAAAATAGCAGAATTGACAATAGTGGCCAGATGCTGGGGAACACAGAGAATTTTTAGGACAGTAAAAGTACTCTGAATAAGACCAAAATAATGGATACATGAATTTATATATTTATCAAAACAAATCGAATGCAGTCAAAACATAAACACACTCATGTCAACTTTATATTTTGAGTTATTATGACTTCTCTGAGTAGTTTCATCAATTATAGTAAATTTACCCTGGGGGTGGGTGGCTATAATAACCCAAGGGGTCTATATGGAACAAGGAAATTATTCATACCTTTGCTGTTTACTGTAAACATTAGACTTCTCTTTAAAAATGAAGTCTTGTCTTGGTGGCGGTAAAATCTAACGGGTGGTGGGATTAGTGTTGGAACACTAACTACTTGTGCAACTATTTTATAAACAACATTGTATATCACGGTGCTTAAACTTTAGAAAATAAAAATGAAACATGGGCAAACCTCAGAAACACCACTGACCAAGTAAGTGAATGTAAAGATAAACAAATGGGACTACATGAAACTAAGAAGCTTCTGAGCCTCAAAAGAAACAGTGAACAAGATACAAAGACAGCTCATGGAATGGGAAAAATTACTTATCCATTATCCATCTGATAGGAGTTTAATATAAAAGTTATACAAGGTACCAGTGGAACTGTACAAGAAAGAAAACATCAACCCATCAAAAAGTGGGGAGAAGAAATGAACAGAAACTTGCTCAAAGAAAAATTCAGATGACCAAAAGGCACATGAAAAATGGTTTTCATTACTAATCATGGGGAGATACAAATCAAAACAACAATGAGGGACCATTTCACACCACAGAGACTGGCACACACTTAAAAGAACAAGAACAACCAGTGCTGCATGGTATGCAGAGAGAAAGAGACTCTCGGTCCATTGTCGGTGGGTATGGACATTGGGGCCGGAGTGATAGCACAGTGGGTAGGGCATTTTTCTTGCACGCAGCTTACCTGGGTTCAATCCCCCGGCATCTCATATGGTCCTCCAAGCACTGGCAGGAGTAACTCCCATGAGGGCTGCCATTTTCCACATCCGGGCCTCCCTCTCATCAGAATTGCATCCAGCAGACGAGTCTATCACAGCCCGGCTCACGCGGCCACACGGTTCACCAATAAATGCTGTATTTAGTGGTGACTACAAGAGTATGCCACCCACATGGCAAGCCTGGCAAGCTGCCCGTGTTGTATTTGATAGCCAAATACCAGTAACAAATATGTTAGGTCATCCCCATGAGGCTCTTTATGTTCCTGGAGCGAGCAGATGCCCTTGGGCTCTACTGGCATAAGACAAGACATATGGAGATGTTACTGGAGCCCGCTCGAGCAAATTGATGATGAACGGGAAGATAGTGATAGTGATAGTGATAGTGATATATACACAGCAGAAATACCATCTGCACTTCTCTGTTCATAGCAGCACTATCCACAATAGCTAGAATCCGGAAACCTCCAGAATGCCTGAGAATAGATGACTGGATAAAGAAACCATGGTACATCTACACAATGGAATACTATTCAGCTGCTAGAGAAAAACAAAGCTTTGAAATTTGCCTATAAATGGATGGACACGGAGAGTATCAGGCAGAGTGAAATTAGTTGGAAGGAAAAGGACAGCTACAAAGTGATTGAATTCATTTGTGGGATATGATAAAACAAATAGTATGAGTCCAATATCCAAGGACAGGCAATACACAGACCAGGAGGACTTGTCAATTGTTAGATCTACTACGAGTGTGTGTGGAGGTCAGAGGTTGGGCAGTGTGCTAACAATTGTTGGAAATAGTAATGTCAGACTAGAACTGATCATTGGATATAGGCAATGTGATATGCATAACTCCTAAATGCTTGCATTGCAAGCCAAGTAGTGGAAGAGAAGGGAGAGAGAAGAAAGAATTAGCAAGGAGCAAGAAGAAAGGATGAAGGAGGAAGGAGGAAGGAGGGAAGAGGAAGGAAGAAGGAGAAGGAGAAGAAGGAGGAGAGGAAGGAGAAGAAGGAGAAGAAGGAGAAGAAGGAGAAGGAGGAGGAGGAGAAGGGGAAGGAGAAGAAGGAGAAGGAGAAGGGAAACTATATATTTTCTACAGGACTTACTCCTGTAGTAAGGAGTAAGTACTGTAGTACTCAGGACTTACTCCTGACTTCACTCAGCGATCACTCCTGACAGGGCTCAAGGGAGTATATTGGGTGCCTGGAGATCAAAACTTTGTCAGTGAGAAATCAGAAACAGAGAGAGAGACATTGAGAGAGAAAGAGAGGGAAAGAAAAAGTGCTACTATAGAGGCAGGCTGGGGTGGGTGGGCCGTAATGCGAGTACGTTGGTGGTGGGAAGTAGGCACTGATGGAAGGATGGGTGCTGGAACACTGTATGACTGAGATCCAATTATAAATATGCTTGCAATGATATATCTCAGGGTGGTATAATAAAAATAAATAAACAAGCAAACAGACAAATAGGATAGATAGATAGATAGATAGATAGATAGATAGATAGATAGATAGATAGATAGATAGATAGATAGATAGATAGATAGATAGATAGATAGATAGATAGATAGATAGATAGATAGATAGATAGATAGATAGATAGATAGATAGATAGATAGATAGATAGATAGATGATAGATAGATAGATAGATAGATAGATAGATAGATAGATAGATAGATAGATAGATAGATAGATAAAAGATATTTGAGGAAACCGGGAGATACCTCAGGGACTCAAGCACAGACTTTGTGTATAGAAGGTCTGTTTGAGTCTTTACATCACATGGTCCCTGGAAAAAAATGAGACTGACCTGAACACTGAGTTGAGACTATCCCTTTAGTTACTCCCAAACATAACAAACAAACATATGAAAAGAAAAAAATTGCATTCTTGTTTGTTTTAGAACCACACCAAGCAATGGGCTGGTATAAACCATGGCAGAATTCCAGGAGCTATATGGGATGCTGGTGATTGAACCCAAGTTCTAAGTTAGCTGTGTTCAAAGTAAGTGCCTTACCCACTGTACTATCATTCCAGTTCTAAAAATAAATATTTGATAAGATTCCTTTACTTAATATAAAGTGGTTAGGGTGCAACATAGTCTCAAATTTTATGCACAGATCTTATTTGCATCTCTTCTAGAAAAAAAAAGTATAAGTTAATCAATCTTTACAACATTGCAAATTATCTGGACAACAGTAAGACAAGTTTGGCACTATAACAAAAAACACAGTAATCTCATCAGTCTATTTTCAAATTTTGAATAAATTTTCTGACAGTATCACTATATTACATGCTATCTTCTAAAAAGGAAGAAACGCAAAGAAAGAGAAGAAAGAAAGAAAGAAAGAAAGAAAGAAAGAAAGAAAGAAAGAAAGAAAGAAAGAAAAAGAAAGAAAGAAAGAAAGAAAGAAAGAAAGAAAGAAAGAAAGAAAGAAAGAAAGAAGGAAGGAAGGAAGGAAGGAAGGAAGGAAGGAAGGAAGGAAGGAAGGAAGGAAAGAAAGAAAGAAAGAAAGAAAGAAAGAAAGAAAGAAAGAAAGAAAGAAAGAAAGAAAGAAAGAAAGAAAGAAAGAAAGAAAGAAAGAAAGAAAGAAAGAAAGAAAGAAAGAAAGAAAGAAAGAAAGAAAGAAAGAAAGAAAAAAGAAAGAAAGAAAGAAAGAAAGAAAGAAAGGAAAGAAGGAACGAAGAAAGAAAAAAAAAAGAAAGAAAAGCCTATGCACATTTTAACCAGATTATTTCACTAACAATAGAGTTATAGCTTATTTGCTGTGATGTTATGATATTAAAATTATATTCTACACAAACTGACTATTATTCCCCTAAAATTGAGTCATTGTTGCTGCAAAAATGATAAATAATTGCTGAGTAGCTTGTGTAGAAATCAAATCAAGTTCATGTGAGGCACTTAAGTAATCACAGTTTTCTAATAATCAAAAGTTGTGCATTACTAGTTTAAAGCCAAAAAAATGTAAATTAAACATTTCACAGTGGATAATAATCAGCTAAGTTTAGGCCAGGATTTATATGTTGATATGTTTATTAAAGTCATATGCACTTATATAGGCTGATGAGATTCCTAGTTATAAAACAAGGAATCATGATAAATTTAAATGTGGTGATTAAAAACTCTTGAATAGTGATACACTATGATAAAAAGTGAATGCTTTGTCTCATGAAAATATTTAAGTTCTCTATCACTAGTTAGTTCAGTCACATAGTGGGATTTTTACTTATACATATTTTATTCTTTTTCGATTTTCTAAAGAACAAGTAAATTGTAAAACTTTTAGTTGCAGAAGGCAAAATCTGTTAGAATGTTTTTCCTTTTTTGTTCTTAATATGCCATATTAGCATAAATGAATACATTGGCCAAAGTCATATAACTAGTTTTTATATAATCCTGACAAATACATACAGAATTGGCTTATTTTAGTTTGGAGAATTTAGAAATAAGGCTTGAAGCATACAGCATGCAACAGTAATTTAGAAAGGTTGTATTGTCAACAGTAACTATAACCAGAGTCTGGCTATTTTCGAATATAAATACAAAATTAGCCCTGACATAGTCATTGAAAGGATCTTAAAACAGAAATTTGGACCAATTTCTTTTGCAATGTCATCTGATACCTATTTACATGTATGCTCCTCAATATGTACATTATAATGTTACACAGAATGTGAAGGAAGTGATGATTATATTTGTTAAGAAAATTTTTGTGTAACAAATTTTCCTAAAATTTGTAAATTACTATAGAATTAAAAATATTCAGTTCATTCAAAATTACTAATTAGCACAATTACTGCTCCTAGCTCCTTTTATCAGCGCATTTGTGTTGATCCCCTATAAAAAATGATTTCCATAAAACAAACCTGACACGTTTCAGAGATAATTTAATGTCAGGGCTTAAAGCCCAGTGAAATTAAATTCTTCACAGAACTTTAATATGAACCAATTCACAGTAAATAGGAAGTTCAACATTTTATTCATATTAAGCAGATCCTTATCAATTATTTTTAACTATTTTTCAAGTTCCTGCTTGACACTTATAAACTCTTGTGGATTTCAGGGCCTAGCTAGCTTGGGATCTTTGCTGTTTAATCTACTTACAGTTTAAACTATTTACATGTTCTTAAGCCAGGGTTCATGCTAATGAGATCTCTCTTTTGTGTAAACACTGATGGAGGGTGTGGAAGTTACAGAACTCATTTGACTCTGAATCAGTAACTTCTAAAATATTATTATAATCTCTACTATGTTTTCAATGTTATCTAGATTGGGCACAATTCCTCTTAAGACCCACTGGTCCCAACATGGAACAGTTAGAATTTACCAGAAGACCACCACCCTGGCTACGTGAGACTACCATTTTAGGAAGGATCATCCCTAGTTTGTCCTCAAGCAGGCAAACATGACCTTTCAGTAAACAGAGGACAAGACTCTCAGAATCACCTTGATGCAGAATAAAAATAAGAAGGACCTTGTGGGTACCTCTATATTTCATGAAACCCATGAAATTACGAGTGTTTCTCCCCATGAATATACATCCATTAATATAATTTCATCATATCAGCCCTCCCTCTCTGTCCAGTGTTTACACATAAAAGATAATCTCAGAGAAAGAGACTAGTCCCTGGCATAATCATTTGTTTAGACCAAAAACAAGTGTGGCACCACCCTGCTGTGGCACCACTTTACATCTACACCTAGAAGCTGATTCTTTGATCTTCGTTGACATGACCTTTCCTGAAGATAGGATTACTTTTATGATACAGTATAACGGACTGTATCATCCATTGCAGTGGGAGACTTGGGCCCTTGTTTGGTCATTCTGACCAAGAATGAGAGGTCTGGGGAATCTCATTATCTTGGATTCTAGTGGCAGAGCTTGTTTTAGTAAAAGACTTTTGGAACTGTGCTGGACTCCTGAGTTTTCATCCATTTCCCACTGGCCTTGGAGGTAGATGGTAGAAGGTAGTAGGTAGAAGGTAATTCCTTTCCTGATATAGTTGGGGACCCCAGTGGCTCCCTGACAAACTCCTAATAATTTTTTTTCTGTATTTGATTCTTGGATTTGGCAAATAGTTAAATTTTTGCATAAGAATCTTACTGCACTCTATCACACCTCTGGTTACTTCTTAGATCTAGGGCCAGAGAGACTGTTTATTTACTCTCAAAAGGTTTACACCCATATAGTTCTAGCATCCTTGTATACTTTATGACTTCCTTGACATGTTATTTTATTTTTGTTGGAATTTGGAGCTTAAATGAGTTAAGCAATTAAATTATTATGGCATACTGTTGCAGGACACCTAAAAAGCCTAGGCCTCTGCATCTGCCCTGGATTGCCTCCTGCAGGTCACTTCATAGATAGGGGGATAGTCTGAATGTGGCAGTCATATCTGACCATGTATTCTGTACTGGCTGGTATAAATATTCTCTCACGATACCACAATCATCGGTGGGACTAGCTAGATCTTACCAGCATATTTGCCTGGCCACGTAGAATCCCTACAGGGAAACCAGATGTCGGGGAGCGCCGCCGGGTCCCCAACAGTGCCAGGAATCGAGTTCCCTTCTACCTCCGGGCCGGCGAGGAATGGATGAAAACTCAGGAGTCCGATGCAGTTTTAAAAGGCTTTACTTATCACAGGTTCAGGCATACAAATCAGCAAAAGGAAAAGCCCTGTGCTTAGGATTCCCAGCTAGAACCCCAGACACGTGTAGGACAAGATTGCGGCCACCACGTGTAAAGGCCCTGTAAAAGGAGAAGAAGACAAGACTTCCAAGAAGGGTGCGAGCTCACAAAGAGAGAGGCCCAAAAAGAGTGTGAGAGAGGAAGCAGGCTAGTTTTATACCCCTGCAACTCAGACCTCCCTCCCACTGTTATGGAAAGCAGGGAAGGTCAAATGCCCTCAGGTAATCTCTTCCATCACCTCACCTAGGCCCTTTTATATGCTAATGTTTTGAGCCAAGATCTGCCTGGAAATGCCTTTATAGGGTAGAGAAGGGGGGTTTCTGAGATGGCATGTCTCTGTACCAAAGACTAATACTAATGCCAGTTAAATATTTCTCCAAGCCTTCACAAGTCTCTTCTACTTCAGCATACTATTTTTTACTATACGTCAGTTTGTTAGAAAGGTGTCCAATAGTAGTTTATATATTTCAGACTGGGCACAAGAAAATTGAAAACAGCAATTTCAAGAGGATACATATGTTACATACACGTAAATTCTGAGACGCATGTGTTTTCAAATACATTAAGTCCAGATTTTCTGGTGTGCTAGAAGTTGCATGAAAATTTAAATTGCATAGTCCCAAAACCATTTACAAATATATGCCAGCTATATGTATTGGTCTGAAAACAGGGCTTGAGAGTGGGGGCGGAGGGAAGGACTGACAGTAATCTAGGCTTTCCAGACCCAGCACTGACTGTGTAATTATCATTCGTTTGGCCTGCTCCCTCAAAAGCACAATTAGGATAACAACCGCCCTCTTGAAAGTTATGGAACCAATCACAACTATTTGAAGCATGCATGCTAATGATTTTCAAGCTGAAATAATGTCCCAAGACTTTTGTTCTGGAGAGAAATGCCAAATATAGAACTAGAAATGGACAAAAGGTGTCTAAGAGGTAACTGTCTATTTGGATTATCTTGTTCCAGATCTTTAGAATATGCGGTCTCAGATAATGGGATTTAGTCGAACAAAACTGTCTGTGGTATATCTGGAGGTTCAGCCATAGCATATTAATAAGTTGCTGGCTCTGCATTTGAAATTCATTTTTACTTTTTTCTTCCATTAAGAAAATGCCAAATAAAATCATTCAGTGATAGATAACTGAGTAAATAAGTGAACAAATGAATAAAATAAAATGTATGAGAAAATTAAGAAATGGGAGTTAATTTTAGATATTTCCCGGATCATTATATCTGTAAATTAATACAAACATCTGTGTAAAACAAGGGAGAAAAATCTGCATTGGTTGAAGTTAAAAGCAAATACCTCATGAAGAAAGAATGACTTACAATGACCTTTGATTGGTTAGATTGTAAAGTCGGGTGGGGAGCAAAATGGCTACTGAATGATAGTGGTTCTCTGGAACATACTTCAATTATATTTAAGAAACTAATGATGTTTCATAAAAATTCAATAAAACAACTATTGTATTACAGAATTACATGTGAATCTTTGAGAATGCCCACTTTATTTTAATCAAAATAATTATCACCTTTATTTCTCATTGTGCATTGTTCATATTAATTAAATAAACGTTAAACATCTATAACATAAGATGTTTGTATGAAAACCAAGGATTAAAATAAGACACTAACCCTCCCCAGTTTTTTATCTCCTGGGGAACACTGACATTACTGGGTGTGCTTAGGAACCAAGTCATACTAAGGAGTACCTTAATACCTGTATTATCTCTCCATCCCCTCTAGTCTTAATTTTTTAAATATATATTCAATGTATGATAGTCCCTCAGTGTATGTATTGCAAACCACAATGCACAAAAAGAAGAGACAAAAAGAGAGGGGAAGAAGAAAAGTGCCAGCCATAGAGGCAGGCAGGGGGTGTGCGGGAAGGAAACTCAGGACATTGGTGATGGGAAATGTGTATTGGTGGAGGGATGGATGGTACAACATCGTATGACTGAAACCCAATAATGATCAGCTTTGTAATTGTCTCTGATGGTGCTATAATAAAACTTTACATATATATGTAAGCTTTACATATATATGTAAAGTTTTATATATACATGTAAAGCTTATATATATAAAACTTTACATATATATGCAACCTTTACATATATATGTAAAGTTTTATTATAGCACCATGAGTTAGACAATGATCTTATGATTATATAATATTTTATTATAGCACCACGAGATAGACAATCATCTCATGATTATATAAATAAAATATTATATATAATATATTTATGCCATTTTTCTCTCCCTATTGCTTTATTAAACTCTCTTGAGAAAATAGAGAACAAATAGACATCTAGGACTAAAGATATAGCACAGCAGGAAAGACACTTGCCTTGTGTGTGGCAAACCTGGGTCTGATCTAAATACCACCTATGGTTTCCTAAGCCTCACCACCAGTGATCCCAAAGCACAAAGCCAAGAGTAAGCTCTGATCACAGACAGGTGTGGTCCAACCACCCTCTCCAAATCAAACAAGCAAACTAAACATCAGTCTATTGGTGGACTTTGTGGGTGGGAGGGAAAGCTTTGTTTTCTTGACCTTTCTTCAAATTATGAAAGATGACCTCTGCTACACTTCTTGATCATTTTTCTCTTTCTGTCTGGGATGTAGATACCTGAAGTATCAAATTTTCTCAGTATAAGATGACAGCAGCAAGTTAGAAGGAATTTGATGCCTCTATTTTACAGTTAAATAACTTGAACAGAGTTATTTTTTTTCTCAAATCAAAAAATAAACCCTTGTATAGTTAGACTTTCCAATTGATGTTTTCATTTGTATATTTCAAAATTACATAGAGATACCTTGGTTCTATTCTACTTTCATGCCTTAACTTGTTGTCAGTCATCAGCTAGGGTAAATTAGTCAAAATAGCCTTGATTATAATAAATCTTATTTACAGTCCTTAGTTATGCATATATGCAACAATAAATGTCTACCTTTCTTATCACATTGGCAAAACTTTGGAGATACAAGACAAATTCTTTTTATTCAATTTTCATTTAGAATGGAATTGCTCATTATAACATTTTATCTACTACAAGACTTCATGTGAAAATGAGTTAAACTATGTAGTTATACTGAAATAATAGAACTATTTGCATATAAAATATAATCATTAGTAATGCATTAATAGTTTGCCCTGATTACCGCCTGCTATTTTAAATTTGCTAAAGGTTCTTCAAATATATTATGAAAGTTTTTAATGAATTGTGAGTAAAAATCCCTCAGAACATAGCAATGCTTTTTTGTTTTATGAATATGAATGCAATCAGTGGGTTTCTGTAGGATTCAGAATTAAGCAGAACAGAAAAAGTTCTATTCTAGAAATGGGATAAAACTGAAAGAGAAGAATGAGAAAAGAGAAGACCGGAGAGAAGCTTGGGGGCAACCTCAGATATTTCAGAAAGGAAGGAGCTTTCTCTAATAAGGCGCATGTTGAAATGTTCACTAACAGGATTCGATAAACTGAAAAGACTCGCCCTAAGAATTATGTTATCATGATGATAATGCCAATAATTGAATAATAATTATACTGGAATACTTTATTTTTTTATAAATTTTTTTATTATACCACCGTGAAACATACAATTATAAAGGTGTTCATAATTGGTTCTTGGTAATACAGTATTCCAGCACCCATCCCTCCACCAGTGCCCCATTTCCACCACCAATGTACCTCTCCCCCCTCCCGCCCCCCCCAGGCCGCCCCCAGGCCGCCTGCTATTAAGCAGGTACCTCTACTGGAATACTTTAAAGGCATACTTTTCCTAGGAGAAATTTAAACAAGAAAATTAGTATGAAAACAGTAAAGGCATAACTTGTTGGTGAATTCAACTAGAAATTTAATCAAATTCTAGCTCTCATTCATCTGAATTTAGGGATCCACATATTTTCACATTGATAGTCAATAAATATTAATTTTCTTCCAAATTAAAAAATAATACACTCCATCTAAATCAGTGTGTAATTATAAAATGACTTACAATGGTATTGAGAAAATTTACAAATCAGAAATGCAACTTAAATGTTTTCTTAGTTCCATTGAATGCTTTTGCAGAGTTCACACAAAAGACAAGGTTATGTTAAAGTGATTTCTTTGACCTAAAAGTATAAAATTTAATCTTTCAATGTTTTTGAAATGACCATTACATTTGAAAAAAATGTGATCACACAAATGTCATGCTGGACAGATTGGGCATAAATAGGAAGTGATGACAAATGGCAACATTTTGGGTATGGAGCAACCTCATGTGAGGGCCACAGGGGTTGGAGTGAAGTCCTTGTCTTTTCTACCATCTGATTATTGATGGTTAGCATTAATGATGTGGAAGAGCGCACAGCATGTTAATAAAATTTGCAGATGTTACAAATTTGGAGGCTGTTGTACACACCAGGAGTCTTAGAATTAATACAAATGGATCTAATGAGATTACAAATACAGGGCAAAAAGAGGAAAATTAGATTCCATTTAGAAAAGTGCAACTAATCAATCTGGGGGGGAGGGCGGGTAGTAATCAGAAACATGTTCACTCAGCAGGTCTGAAGACAAACCTGGGAAGTAATCAATTTAAACAAAAATGCAAAGCACAATAAGAAGACTGCTGGGATCAGAGAAGTATTGCTTTAAGACCACTCTGCAGCGCCCTGTGAGAGCCTCACTTAGCTGGAACTGCATGAGGAGAAAGTGGATGTGAGGAAAAAGGTCTGAAAGCAGGGGACAATTAATTTGGAAATGGAGAAATAAGAGCAGTTTCCTGGTGAAAGGCAGCATCAAGAATCACTTCTATGGGGCGGAGCGATAGCCTAGCGGGTAGGGCGTTTGCCTTGCACGCGGCCGGCCTGTGCCGGCCGGGTTCGATCCCCGGCATCCCATATGGTCCCCGAGCACCGCCAGGAGTAATTCCTGAGTGCAGAGCCAGGAGTAACCCTGAGCGTCGCCGGGTGTGACCCAAAAAAGCAAAAAAAAAAAAAAAAAAAAAGAATCACTTCTATGCACATTCTGGGCTGAGCAGATGCTTGTACGGCTGCTGTGTTCAAAGCATCAGTGTTAAAACTGCCCTCAGCTCAACACTCCAGGCTTAGGCTGACTTAGATTCTAAGGCCTCTGAGGCTCTTCTTATATTAAAGGAATTGAGGACTTTAGCAATTGAGGACTTTAGGAATTGAGGACTTCAGTCCTACCCTTTAGGGTAGGACTGCAAAATAGTGTCCATCTATTTTGGACACTATTAGTGTCCATCTATTTTATACTATTTACTGAATAGTATAAACAGCGTCATAGATATATGTATAGCATCAAGGGAAGTGGTAAACATAAGGAAGATGTCATACTTCTAATAGTTGAAAGACAAACACCAAATTAAGTGATTTGCACAGACAGTATCAACAATTTCTCTATGAATGTGTGTGTCCAATCTATCTGTGAAGTCTTGATAAGTCCAAAAGTTCATTGGAAACTATCATTATCGGATTTAGCTTTTAATTCTTAGAGGCAATGTGCAAAAGGACTTAAACTAGAAATGACCATAATCAGACTAGGTAACACCACCAAGTCACACAATGAAAAATAAATGTGATAATTAAGTGACAATTAGAATACAAAATCAGCCAGGTCAACATGCTCTTAACAGAGGGAAAAAGCAAATGAAATGGTCCTAAGCGCTGTAAAAATCAGGACCAGAGAATGATTTCCATACAAATAAGAATAGAACTTTCATATGATCCAGCAATTTTACTTCTTATCATCTTTCTCCCAAACACAAAAGCATTAATTTGAAAATCTGTATGCTACCTGCACGGCAGAGCCTGGCAAGCTACCCGTGTCGTGTTTGATATGCCAAATACCAGTAACAATTTTAGACCTCATTCCCATGACCTGATGGAATGGTTTGAGGCTCCTTATGTTCCTGGAGCAAGCAGGTGCCCTTGGGCTCTACTAGCTTGAGACAGGACATATGGAGATGTTACTGGTGCCCGCTCGAGCCAATCGATGATGAACGGAAAGACAGTGACAGTGATATGCTGAGGCCAGAGTTATAGTGCAGAGGATAGGGCAGGGCAGGGGAGGGTAGCAGATAGTGCAGACCCAGATCACTGTATCAAAGGAAGAACATGGGCTAAAAAACATAAACTTCTTTTATGGAATGGCACACAATGTGTTAGGAACAATAACACAGTTGGTGGACTTGGAGGATGGACAACGGATGTCTTAGGTAAACCAGAGTCTAAAGAGAATGTAAGTCCCCCTTAGCCTTCCTAAAATCATATGGCCAAATCCAGCAATGCAGAGGCACAGAAAACATAAATTTACTGAATATATTCCTTGCTATCATCTTCGTATATTGATTCTTCCTTTGGTTTTACCTCTGACATAGCTTTCTTTCATTATGTTCTTTCTCTCTCCATCCAACCCCCCACTTTCTCTCTCTATCTCTCCTCCCTCACATTTACTTGAGGCGACCAAAGTGAAAGCCATCCAGCCAGTTGTCTTAGTCCTACACCACAGGTTCCCAAATGATCTCTTGACTTTTACTTTTTTGTTCTTTTAACCAGCTGCTTTCCTCCCCAATCCACTCTGCAAACTGCAGTGAGGGGTATTTTCTAAGTAGACAGCAAATGTAGCAAGTCACATACATATTCAGTTTTGGCCTGGTTCTTAAAAATGCCTGTTATTGATACTCCAGGGACATGGCCAGAGACACCCTAGCCTCCTCCTGACTTTCAACACTTCTTTCTGCCCAAGGCATCCTAAGTCATACTTCAATACTCCTTATTCTTTTTGATTTTCATCTAGTTTGATGCTTTTTTTTTGGTATGTTTCTGTTTGGGGCCACACCAGGAAGCTCCAGAGACACTCCTGGCTCTGCCTCTGCACTCAGGAGTCACTCCGAGTCACTCCTGGTGATGCTCAGAGGACCATATAGAATGCGAGGGATTGAACCTGTTTGGACTGCTTGCAAGGCAAATGCCCTACCCACTGTGCTATCACTCCAGCTCCTGAAAGTTTCTTTTTTTTTTTACTACAGAAGCTCTTTTAAGATTTTATCAGAGAAATTGTTTTGATGAAAGGCATTGTTGCTTCTTTTTAGACACCGTATGCTTTGTCACTGCAACATTAACAACACTGAAATTTTACATTTTTGGTAAAATTCTGTGATTAGACCCAACTTCCACTACTTTTATTAGCATTATTAAGGGTAGATTTGTGTTTCTTTGTATTGCCCCAAATGTTTCTCATATAGGTCAGCATTTGAAAGTCTCTTTAATTGGCTGTAGAATTTTATACTGGATATTTCTGTTGTTGTTGATTGTATTATCCATTTCCTCTATGGGCATTTCTTCTCTTCAATAAGACCTATGCTAAATGATTGTCATCATATTTCAGCTTCATGACTGCACTGGAAGGTGCTCACACCCTTATCTTCAGAGTGTGTAAATGTATTAGGTTACACAGTAGTAAGCAATTAAGGTTTCAGATGGAATTACAATTGTCAATTAGTAGACTTTAAGATAAGGAGATAATCCTGGATTATCCAGGTAACCCGATGTAATCACAGAAGGCATTATAAATAGGCAGGGGAGTCAGAGAGAGAAGAATTGTGGCTAATAAAAATAATAGTGATGTGTACATCTAATCTGGAAAAGAATAATAAGAAGTTGAATCTTTCCAAGTGGGACCAATCTATCCACTGTTGACTCTGAGTTATTCTTGGAATGGGGGCAGACCAAATCCTTCCACACCCCTACACCCAGACACCAGAAAACTCGCAGTCCCTGCCAATACCCTCCATCTTGACTCCAGAGAAACAGTCCAGCATCACAGCTCCAACAGACCATGATGGTGCCCTGAGAGCGCCAGGGCCTTCAGAGTGGGATGGACATATCCCCAGTTCTGACTGATGGCCCCGCACCCCACAGCCATACCTGACACCTTGAACTTGGAAAAAGTCCAGCTCTACAACTACACCTCATTAAACTGCCTAGCCACCAAATTTTCCCATAGCTACAGCTTGAGGAGCTAGCAGCTACACACACAGCTACAGGACACCCCAACATTTCATAGTACTGTCAGCCCCGTAGATCACAGCAAATCTGATTGGAAAGTTGCATAGAAGGCACCAGGCTAATGAGCCTGAACACTAACACATGGTCCTAACACTAAGACACGGGCTAGTACAGCAGATCCTCATGACTTTAGTGAGATGTAACAATTACCACAAACTGACTTTTGGATCTAAGATTCGATCTTCACGATCACGATCTTCCCATTAATCATCTATTTGCTAGAGCGGGCACCAGTAATATCTCAATATGTCCTGTCAGATGCTGTAGAGCCAAGGGCATCGGCTTGGTACAGGAACATAAAGAGCCTCAAACCATTATATTAGGTCATGAGAATGATCTAATATAATTGTTACTGGCATTTGGCATATCAAATACAACACGAGCAGCTTGCTAGGCTTGCCGTGCGGGAGGCATACTCTATAAACACCTCCAAATAAAGCCTTTATTGATGAACCGCGGCCGCAAGCGGCCGCGAGAGCCGGGCTGTGATGGGCTGGTCGGCTGGGTGGAGTTCTGATGAGAGGGAAGTCCAATGTGGAAAATGGCGGCGCCCATGGAGTGGGTGGGGGTCGTCTGGCTTGTTGTGAGGTTCTGCCGGGTGGTGGGCCAAGGCTGGAACCCACCATGCCTCCCGACTGCCTCATGAACGGCTGGGCACAGGGAGAGCAAGGAACCGCTCTGCCCCATGTCTGAGAGTCTCTGGACCAGCATACCTGGGCCGGATTGAGGGAAGAAACTGCTCCAGGGTGGGTGTCGATGATCCGGGCTGTGACGGGCTGGTCGGCTGGGTGGAGTTCTGATGAGAGGGAAGTCCAATGTGGAAAATGGCGGCGCCCATGGAGTGGGTGGGGGTCGCCTGGCTTGTTGTGAGGTTCTGCCGGGGTGGTGGGCCAAGGCTGGAACCCACCATGCCTCCCGACTGCCTCATGAACGGCTGGGCACAGGGAGAGCAAGGAACCGCTCTGCCCCATGTCTGAGAGTCTCTGGACCAGCATACCTGGGCCGGATTGAGGAAGAAACTGCTCCAGGGTGGGTGTCGGTGATCCGGGCTGTGATGGGCTGGTCGGCTGGGTGGAGTTCTGATGAGAGGGAAGTCCAATGTGGAAAATGGCGGCGCCCATGGAGTGGGTGGGGGGTCGCCTGGCTTGTTGTGAGGTTCTGCCGGGGTGGTGGGCCAAGGCTGGAACCCACCATGCCCCTCCGACTGCCTCATGAACGGCTGGGCACAGGGGAGAGCAAGGAACCGCTCTGCCCCATGTCTGAGAGTCTCTGGACCAGCATACCTGGGCCGGATTGAGGAAGAAACTGCTCCAGGGTGGGTGTCGATGATCCGGGCTGTGATGGGCTGGTCGGCTGGGTGGAGTTCTGATGAGAGGGAAGTCCAATGTGGAAAATGGCGGCGCCCATGGAGTGGGTGGGGGTCGTCTGGCTTGTTGTGAGGTTCTGCCGGGGTGGTGGGCCAAGGCTGGAACCCACCATGCCTCCCGACTGCCTCATGAACGGCTGGGCACAGGGAGAGCAAGGAACCGCTCTGCCCCATGTCTGAGAGTCTCTGGACCAGCATACCTGGGCCGGATTGAGGAAGAAACTCCTCCAGGGTGGGTGTCGATGATCCGGGCTGTGATGGGCTGTGATGGGATGTCGAAGATTTGATCTTATGTCTAAGATTTGATCTTACATCTGCAGCTGTGTTGCAACAAACAGTAAGTGAATTAGATTGTGACTGCAAGGTTGTGGGTAGGAAACTGAGGATTTGGAGGAGGGAGGGCTGCGCTGCATAGTGGTGGGATTTTGGTGTAGAAACAAATAAGGCCTAAAATAACTGTTGGGAACAACTTGGTAAATCACAAGTTTATAAAAAAAAATTTAAAAAATAATAGTGACATGATCCGAGAAGAACCTGGTTTTTCTGGCTTTATATATGGAGGAAGAGGTCAACAACAGGGAATGAAGATAGCTCAGAAGCTGGAAGCAGGGGCCAGAGCCATAGTACAGGTAGGGCATTTGCCTTGCATGCAGCTGACCTAGGTTTGAACCTTGGTATCCCATATGGTCCCCTGAGCACCATCAGGAGGGATGTCTGTGTACAGAGCCAGGAGTAACCCCCTGAGCATTGCCTGGTATAACCCAAAAAGGGGGAAAGCTGGAGGCAGCAAGAACAAGTATTCTCTAGAGATACCAAAAAAAAAAAAACATAGTCCAAGAGATAATTAATTTTAGCCAGTTAGTCTCGAGCCAATGAGTCTTCTAACCTTTATAACTTCAAGGCTGTTGCAGGACACCTAAAAGCCTCTGGATCTACCCTGGATTGCCTTCTGCAGGTCACTTCGTAGATAAGAGGGTAGTTTAAATGTGGCAGTTTATCTGACCATGTATTCTGTACTGGCTGGTATAAATATTCTTTCATGCTACTACAATCATCGTGGGACTAGCTAGATCTTACCATCATATTTGCCTGGCCACATTGGATCTCTAAGTAATTAGACCAGAGAGAAATGCTGTTTGCCTCCAAGCAAGCAAGCATGGCTCCCTGATAACTTAAAGACAACTAAAATACAAAACTACTGTGAAGTAGACGAGACTCTTGTGAAGGCTTGGAGAAATATTTAACTGGCATTAGTATTAGTCTTTGATACAGAGACATGCCATCTCAGAAACCCCCCCTTCTCTACCCTATAAAGGCATTTCCAGAATGATCTTGGCTCAAAACACTAGCATATAATAGGGCCTAGGTGAGGTGCTGGGAGAAATTACCTAAGGGCATTTGACCCTTCCTGCTTCCCATAATAGTGGGAGGGGGATAAAACCAGCCTGCTTCCTCTCTCTCTCTCTCTCTCTCTCTATATATATATATATATATATATATATCTATCTATCTCTCTCTCTCTCTCACTCTCACTCTCACTCTCTCTCTCCCTTTGTGAGCTCACACCCTTCTTGGGAGTCTTGTCTTTGTCTCCTCTCTACAGGGCCTTTACACGTGGTGGCCACCATCTTGGCCTACTTGTGACTGGGGTTCTAGCCAGGAATCCTAAGCACAGGGTTTTTCCTATTGCTGATTTGTATGCCTGAACCTGTGATAAGTAAAGGCTTTTAAAACTGCATCGGATTCCTGAGTCTTCATCCATTCCCTGCCGGCTTCGGAGGTAGAAGGGAACTCGCTTCCTGGCACTGTCAGGGACCCCGGCTGCATCCCCAACACAAGGCTATACATTTTTATTGGTTTTTTAAAATATTTTATTATACCACCGTGAGATATACAATTACAAAGACATTCATGCTTGGGTTTTGATCATACAGTGTTCCAGCACCCATCCCTCCACCAGTGCCCATTTCTCACCACCAATGTCCCCAATTCCCTTCTCCCTCCCCTAAAATGCCTCTATGGCAGGTTCTTTATCTCTTCTCTATCTTTCTCTCTCTCTCTCTCTCTCTCTCTCTCTCTCTCTCTCTCTTCCTACTCTTACACATTGTGGATTGCAATAAATATATTTAGAGGTTATCATATGTATCTTTTTGCCTGTATTGAATGCTCAGTTCTAGACTAGTATTATAACTTTCAACAATTATTAGCACAGTGTTCCTTTCTCTCTCTTACCTAACCTCTGACTACCACATGTTTGTGGTAATTTCCACCTTTGACAAGACCTCCTGACCCATGTTTTTCCTGACCTTGGATCACTGTATCATTGTCTCCACGTTCATCATGGATTTGCTCAAGCAGGCACCAATAACATCTCCATATGTCCTATCTCATGCTAGAAGAGCCCAAGGGCATCTGCTTGCTCCAGGAAATTAGGTCGATAATTGTTCCTGGTATTTGGCATATCAAACACTACACGGGTAGCTTGCCAGGTTCTGCCATGCGGGTGGAATACTCTTGTAGTCACCTCTGATCTCCTGCATTTATTGATTAACTGCATGGGTCACTTGCAGCTGTGCAAGCTGGGCTGTGATCAGCTCTTCTGCTGGGTGGAGTTCTGATGAGAGGGGAGTCCGGATGTGGAATATGGCAGCCCTCATGGAGTGGGCGGTTGTCTGGCTTCTTGCGAAGCTCTGCTGGGGTGGTGGGCCAGGGCAAGAACACGCCATCCCTCCCAAGAGCCTCGTGATCGGCTGGGCACAGGGAGAGCCAGTAGCAGCTCTGCCCCATGTCTGTGAGTATCTACATCAGCATACCTGGGCAGGCCTTGAAAAAGACTGCTGCAGGGTGGCTCTTCATATTGGATATTGGTATAATATATTATACCAATATTGGTATAATATATATATTATTTCTATACTATGTATATATCATGCAAATAAATGCAGTCATTCTATATCTGTCCTTTTTTTTGGTTTTTTTTTGGGGGGGTCACACCTGGCAATGCTCGGGGGCTACTACTCCTGGCTCTGCACTCAGGAATTACTCCTGGCGGTGCTCGGGGACCATATGGGATGCCGGGATCGAACCCAGAATGGCATAGGCCAGCTGCATGCAAGGCAAACACCCTACCCACTGGGCTATCGCTCTGGCCCTCTATATCTGACTTTTTCCTTCTGACTAATACCCGAGGAAGCCAAATTTTTATTGCTTTTGACCAAGTGTTTGGTTATTCGTAAGAGCAGTAATTTTTATAATATGAACTAGTAATCAGTAAATCTTTGTCTGTCTTGAATATAACTAGAACTTGATGGCCACTCTCCCTGTCTTTTTTGAGAGGGAGGTGGCCCACTTGGTGATGCTCAGGGAATAGTCCTGGTTTTGTGCTCATGGATTATTACTGGTAGTACTTAAGGAACCATATAGATGCTTGGAATCAAACCCAGGTCAGCATTATGCAAGGCAAATGCCCTACCTGCTGTCTTATTACTTCTGCCCTCTTTCAACTGGTCTCTTTTTTGTTTTGCTTTTTTTTTGTTTTGGGGGGGTCACACCCAGCAACGTTCAGGGGTTATTCGTAGTTCTGCTCTCAGGAATTACTCCTTGGTGGTGCTTGGGGGTCCATATGGGATACCGGGAATGGAACCCAGGTTAGCTGCGTGTAAGGCAAATGCCCTCCCCGCTGGATGATAGCCACGCTGGCCACTCTGGCCGCCATTCACCCGGCCTTTTAAGAGTAGTTATTTTGAGGGGATTAAGGAGACATAGCCTCCTCAATTTACTATCTTATCTTAGTCTTGACTAAGTCTTATAATGCAGTAAGCAGTTGGTCGACTCTCAGTGACTTTTTACTGGACATTTTCACTAGGTCACATTCCTTGAGGTCAGCTGCTGCCTCTTGGAGGTGATGGTAGTTTCCTGCTGTTTTTCTTCATCTTATTGATTCAGGTACTGTGATTTACAATATTGTTCACGATGACTTCCCCTCCACATATCCCAACACACTCATCACTGGTGTACTTATGGTCTTTACTAGAAAAGTCTTTCTAACTTCTATAAGTTTCCCAGAGGCTTCTGATCCTAAAAGCTACAAATGAAGGTATTAGTAGTCACTCTTTTAAGGTCTTCAGTCTAGTGTTCAATTACATCAATAAGTCAACAAGTAAGTAATCAAATAATTAGTATTATAACAATGAAATAAGTCAAAACTGCTTCTTTCAAAATGTGATTCAGGGGCCAGAGCGATAGCACAGTGGATAGGACACTTGCCTTGCATGCCACCAGACCCGGGATCAAACTCTGATATCCCATATGGTCCCTTGAGCACCACCAAGAGTAATTCCTGATTTCAGAGCCAGGATTAACCCCTGAGCATTTGCCAGGTGTGACCCAAAAAGAAAAAAAATATATATGATTCAAATATGGTGTCATTGCCTACAAAATACACTCTGGTGCAAGCCTTCCTCTTTTACTTTTTCTCTTTGCTTTATCCTACCTTTGTCTTAAGTGGATGAATTAGTTTTAACTTGCTTATATTTTTTAAGTTTAGTTTTAATGTACTTAATGTTAGAACTTTAATATTTGTAGACAGTATCTAACAGAGCATTAGGATGTATACATCACTCAAGATGTCTAAAAAATTATGGCATCACGCCACACCTCCTCCATCAAAATATTTATTCACAGATCCCTGGAATTACACATACAAACCTGATACCAGGATGTCTGAGATAGCTCATCCTTCTATGGAATGGATACGCAACTTGCAACCTAATAACCTCTTACCTATGCAACCAAAAATCAAAGACATCAAAATCATTCAGGGGAGGCTTTCTAGTCCAGGCAAATTCCCAGAACTCAGACTGGAATATTGTGATAAAGAGCAGTACTGCATAATAGATAGTACTGACTACTAGTTGCCTGATATTAAAAAATTCAAGGTCACGCTGAACAGTGAAGAATATAATTGAATAAATTCCGCCAATGAACAGTGTACTTATTTAGGGTTTAAGTCTAATTTGCTTCAACCCATTCAGTCAGATGAAAAATTTGTGTTTTCAATGTAACAGGCACCACGTTCTGTCTCGTGCCACCTAATTTGCACCACAATCCAGTGAGCTAAAGATTTGCATGATCACCATTTTACAGCTGAGACAACTGAGAGCATACTTAAGTCTCTGAGTTAGTGACTTAAATAGCAAAGCCACTGACTTGTTTACTGGAAGTTTCCAATTTCCAAACAATTCAGGCAGACTTCTCTAGCTTATAATGCTCTCCAAAGTTAAAAGCAGTTTTTTCTAATGCCAGCTTAAAATAGAATCACTCATTTCATTTTGCTTAGGTCTCTCAAACTTAGAATTTGGGTAGTCAAATGCAAAATGAAAACTATTACAAACTAAATACTATAGCAATGGCTATTATCACAATGGCAAAGCTTTAAGCATTTTATATTTTCATATTTATTCCTCTCACTTTTAACTACTATATTTACTTTTTTATTTAAACACTGAAATGTGTCAATATAAATCCTTGCTATGTGCAATGAACTGGCAGGAGTAATTTAACTTAAAATCATAAGGAAAAGAACTATTTTTACATTTCTAGAAACTTTGATGGACTATTTTACTGAGTGACAGTCAATGGGAGCAGACAAGCAATGCAACGTGATTAGACAACTACCAACATACGGAGCCGTTGGATTTCTCAACCCCACGGGCAACAGAAATGGCAGAGCAGATTTTTGGGAAATTTTACACATTAGAACATAAACAGTCTGTCAAGAAATCACACTTTTCAGATGTCTACCTCCTACAGTCTTCAAGACATTAGAAACTCACAAATGTGATTTGCAAGGAAGTTTCCTAGCCTCAATAAAAAATGATTGTCATCACTGACAAAGTCCAGGAATATCAAGTTAAAAGTAATAGATCTTTAAAAAAAAAAGACTTGACAGTTGATTATGCACTATTACAATTAAAAAATATATATATAACTCCATATAGAATGTTTTTTTTCTCAGAGATTTACTATGCTGCCAGCAGAGCAGATTTGAGCTATGTTGAGGAGAAAACCAGATTTGAAAAAAAGGACATACTAAAAAAATGTACGCTGTAAAACCACCCTAAAAGTTTATAAAAAATAAAGGGGAGAAAAAAATAAAAGCACTTGGCGAAATGTATATAATGGGATGAATCAAAAGCCAATTAAGACATCAAAATATATGGAGCCAATATCATAAAAGTGGGGGCGACAATATAGGCAGTTTGGAAGCTAATTAGAATGGAGAAGTGATAATTGTATGCACTGGGAGAAGGCAAACTGTAGAGTGTTGAATGGAACGAGGCTGAGATTGAGACGGAAAAGATCTCAAACACTTTTGCAATGTGGTAGTAAATAGTCAAAAACAAAAATGTGAGAACTGAGCCCTCGGTGAGGTGAAGAAACCCTCTTTATTAACCCTAAGGTTCAAAGTTTGATGGATTCTAAATGGAAGTGATTCCTCAGTAAAAGAAATTGTGGGTTTTTTTTTCCCCCACTAAAGAAGGTCTTCACTCCTGCATGCGTCCCCATTTCTCTTTTATATGGGTTGGAGTCTGAAGATAGGAGTCGATGATAGAGATCAAGCTCCACTTGAATTTCTAAGCTGTTTCTCTGGGCTCAGAGCCAGTTTTCTCTTTTCTTTTGGATTTATCCATGTTCCCATCTCTATGATTCTGATATTTCCCCAAATAAAGACTTCCCTCACCTTATTGCTGTTTGGTTTTTCTGTAATTAGCCATTCCCAGAGTTTCTTATTATTTTTGTTGCATCTTTTTCTCTGACAATGACCTCTATGGTAAGAATACCTGTAGAGTTTTACTTCCGATGACAAATGAAGCAAAATTAATACCTTTCTTGTGATAAAATTGCTGAATTGACAACTCTCAGACAATTGTTACAAGGCACCTTAAAGTTCAGTGATGCCCAGGATTTCTGTGATCTCTTATTTCTAACTCTTGGACTCTCTGTACATAAAAGTACTGAGCATTTGACTTCCTATAGCTTTGTCAAAGCAAGGATATGCTATATAAACTCTCTTGCATATCAACCTTTTCTTAAAAACTACTCCCACAAGTTCTATGCTTTGTAAAGTTATTGGAAGGACAGCTGCTGCAGGGCTAAGATGAAATTACTTTGATTTGGCTTTTTGTTCAATTTCTCTTCCAGTAAAAAAGTGTTACGATGAATATTTAAAGTGTTATTAAGAGAAAAATATTAAAACCATATTTTGTGTTTTATTTTCATCTAATGAAGTGCTAAAAACTGTCAATTTATTATTCTATAATCCAAAACATAGCCTTTTATACACACAAAAAGTTGAATAAATTCATCACCAGCAGAACTATACTACAATAAATTTTAATAATTTAGGAAGAAAGAAAATCAGGATGAAATAATTTGGAAATCGATTTCCTAGAAGGAATTAAGAATACTTTTGAATAGAAACTATGCAACCAGATGTCAAATATGACAGAAAGTACAAAATTGGCACCAAATGTGCTTCCTCCCATTCTAAATGAGAGTCATTTCTGGAAATCTGTCATTAGTCAAGGACCACGTTTCCCGTGCCCTTTGGCATCTAGCTGCGCTATGTGACTACTGAAGGTAGGTGTGGGTATATCATTCTGGATCTATCCAGTCTGACCTCTTTCCTCTCATTCTTCTAATGCAACTTAATGTCACCTGTCTCAGGAGGTTGGGGGGCCATTCTTGATGACACAAAACTTCAGGTTTCCTTCTCAGCCAGAGGATGCAGTGCTGGCACTCAGGTGATACTCTAGGGCTACTGGGCCACAACAGGAAGTGCTTTGGGACTTTCAATGCTTGAGGCTTCCGAGTGCTTAGGGACTCCCAGCAGGTGGTGCTCAGGGACCCAGGAGCCATCCAGTGCCAGAGATTGACTGACCTGCACAAGCCCAGCACGGAATCCAAGCCCTTGCTTGTTCACTGGCTCCAGAAACACATTTTTTTATTTTTTATATCTTAAATCAATGAAATGAATAGATTTTTGTTATTATTCTAATACTCAAATTACTCATAAAGCATTTCTCTTTTTTCCTTAATTTTTTTCTCCAAATTCATTGAGAATTGTCACTAGATTTCACTAAGATTTTTTTTTAATTTTATTATACCACAATGAGACATGCAATTACAAAGTTGTTCATGACTGGGTTTCAGTCATAGAGAGTTTCAGTACACATCCCTCCACAGTTCACTCTCCCCAACACCCTTGTCCCCAGACCTCCCAGCAAATAATTCATATCAACATTTACTGTTTAATAATTCTATTTATCACTTATTGCTAGAGAAATCTATAGTTTGTGCACTTATCTTTTATATTTTAATGCCTCTTCTAGTTAAATAAAAGCCCCAAGATAGCAGAGATTTGCATCTCCAGTATTGAGTTTTTTTGCTCTATTTAGAACGTTGCATAAGTGAAAGTTTACTGAATGAATAAATGAATGAATGAATGAATGAATGAATGAATGAATTGGTAGGTAACCTATCTTAGATAAATGAACAGGATACAATATGAGCAACTTATTAAATTGCAAATACCTAAAGAACCCAAACTAAAAAAGTTTAAATAGACTAGTGACAGATAAAGTTGAAAGAAAATGGGAAATACTCAAGACAGAGAGAGGAAAAACAAGCCTTGGAATCAGTTGCAAATGAGGTGAGAAGGAACTAATGAAGTATCACACATTTATGGGTCATAGGTCATGTAGGATAGAGAAGGGACCAGTGTGCTAATAATTTTTTGGAAATAGTACTATTAGACTAGAATAGAGAATTGAATGTAGGCAAAGGGATATACATGATAACTCCTACCTGTATGTAATGCAAGACAAAATGTGGGAGAAGAGAAAGAGGAGGAGGAGGAGGAGGAAGAAGAAGAAGAAGAAGAAGAAAAAGAAGAGAAGAAGAAGAAGAAGAAGAAGGGAAAAGAAGAGGAAGAAGAGGAGGAAGAAGAAGAGAAGGAAGAAGAAGAAGAGGAGGAAGAAGAGGAAGAGGAGAAAGGAGAGGAAGAGGATGAAAAGGAGGAAGAGGAAGAATAATAATGAGGAGGAGGAAGAGAATAAGAAGAGGAAGAGGAAGAGAAGGAAGAAGAGGAGGAGGAAGAGAAGAAGAAGAAGAGGAAGAAGAGGAAGAAAAGGAAAAAAGAAGAAGAGGAGGAGGAAGAGAAGAAGAAGAGGAAGAAGAGGAAGAAGAGAAAGAAAAAGAAGAGGAAGAAGAAAAAGAAAAAGAAGAAGAAGAAGGAGAAGGAGAAGAAGAAGAAGAAGAAGAAGAAGAAGAAAAAGAAGAAGAAGAAGAAGAAGAAGAAGAAGAAGAAGAAGAAGAAGAAGAAGAAGAAGAAGAAGAAGAAGAAGAAGAAGAAGAAGAAGAAGAAGAAGTGTTAGAACATTGTATGACTGAAGCCCAATCATAAACAGCTTTGTAATTGTGTATCTCATGGTGGTATAAAAAAATTTGTGGAAAAAGGAATCTTCATTTTCAACAACCAGGGAGACTCGGGAAACTTGAAAGCCACTTAACAAAATTAGGGACAACAGGAAATAAACCAGTTTAGAAGAAACATTAAGTACCATTTGGGGGAAAAGGTGTAAATCCTTTCCAAAAGCACATAACTAAACCATGGAGTCAACAGAACCATAATCTTAAGGATCAAATATGGGAGTTAGGAGTGCCAAACTGCTGTGGAGCAACTTTCCAAACTCAACAGGACTATCACAGGTTTGTATCAACAAGATAAAGTGTTTAACATTTGATAGGACAAAAAATATTGTTAAACCAAATCATATTATTCATACTCAATTTATTTCTATAGTTTATGTCTTTTAGAAACCCATATGTGAACACCTGGTTAGCATGAGAACATTACTGAAACTATTAGAAAATCTCAGCACAGAAATTCATTTATTATAGACTAGCAAGGATTATTTACTACCTTCAGCATCTTCAAAACTCTTGAGAATTGAGTGGATCTTATCTTTATGGCTGAAAATAACCCTAGAGTACTTCATTATTGCTTCTTAATAACAAAGCCCTTTTGCAAACAAGCAGCCCAGGAGCAGAACTTAAGATGAGTAATCACATCCGAACAGTTTAGATGATCAATCATCTTATATATGCATAAAATATTAAACATAATGAACATGTTAGGGAGCTATTGATCTATTCTAGACCAAGTCACAACAAAGCACGAACGGTTTCTTAGTGATTGAGAGCATTTATTAGACCCTGGGGCTTGTTATACACGTGAATAAGTAGAAGGTCTTCAGTAGCTGGCTTCCAGTAGAGAACAAGTCCCTGAACTCTTAACTCACTGAAGAGTACAGCCAAATCATTTTAGTGAATTTACAGGGGAAAATACACTATAATAATTATATACATACAATTATCCAGTGTTGTACTGTCAATTTTATTATCTTAAGGTTCACTTCATCCATGTTTTCAACATCATGAAAGACTGGGTTTCCATTTCAGAAACACAGCTTTTCCCTTAATTTTCTTGTTCTCCTTTGTTTCATCTCTTTGGCTCTTTTCTCCCACTCTCTCAGCCACATTGTTGCTGTTTATCATTGTACTCTTTCATATTCTCTATGCTGTGCTCCTTTCATGTTTTTGTACTTGAAGAACTGCACGAACTTTGAAAAAGAGTTTTTCCAAATGTGATCAGAATAACTTAAAGCAATTCATTCAAAATCACTTAAGAAAAGGTCTTTTGGGGGCTGAAAAAGATAGTTCATTGGTTAAAGCACTTGCCTTGCACACCCAGGTTTGATCCCTGGCATCCCACATGAAATTCCCTGAGCATTGCCAGGAGTAATTCCTGAGCATCGCCGGTGTGACCCAAAAAATAATAATAAAACAATAATAATAACAACAAACAACAACAACAATATAGTAGTAGTAGTAGTAGTAGTAGTAGTAGTAGTAGAAGTAGAAGTTAAGAAAAAGAAAAGGTCATTTTCACTCAGCAACTTTCGTGTTTATCAAGCTACCACACTTGATCTTTTCTGGACATCTAATGCTAAGTTCTATCTTGGTGTTGGTTGCAACAGGTAAATAATTGCTCACATCCATTGGTTGGTCTCAGACACACACCTGTAGTCTCACCAGATACATAGAATGCTTAGTATTGCTAAATGCAGGGCTTTTTAAAACTCCGACAGTCATATGCTCTGCACCATTACATATAATTATCTCAGAATGTGAGTGGTGGGATGGACATACAAATGCCTTGAAATTGTTTGTATCTCCCTGAACTTGAGAGCTCCTAGCTCCATAGAAAGCTGACTATTACAGCACTTTTCTGTACCAAACATAATTAAAATAACTGAAATCATGATCTACTTACCTTTGTCACTGCACTAGAAAACACTGGTATGAGAGGATTTTATGAAAACATATATTTATGTGCTACGTATTTTAATCACTTCATCACTTGAATCCAAGTTATTCATCGATTTGCTCGAGCGGGCACCAGTAACATTTCCATTGGACCCTATCACATGCCAATGTAGCCCAATGGCATCTGGTTGATATGTATTTTAATATGTTTTGAAAATTATATTGGTGATTATCTCCATTTTGCTTGTATCTTCTGGTTTGCATGTCTCATTGTTCTTATTTTTTGATAGTGGGGGTATTACTCCTGACTCTGTGCTCAGAATTACTCCTGGTGGAACTTGGTGGAATATATAGGATGCAGGGATAGAACTGGGTTGGCCATATGCAAGAACCCTACCCTCTCTTCCACTTCTCCAGTCCCTATTTTTCCACTTTTGAAATCTCAGTCTTGGCCATATGAATTGCTTTGGTCCATGTGTCAATAGAAAATGTGATATAGTTTGTGTAACTCATTCTCTCTTGTGTCTAGAAACCAATAAGCCTGGGCTAGTCAGCTGGAGAAAGACTATCTGAAAGAGGTTTCGACCACTCCAGCTATTCTAACTCACCTAGAATCACAACTAAACCCCAGATGTTGGTCAGATGGTTTGAGATCATCTGTCCATAGCTAACTTAGTCAAGACTAAATAACCACACATAATAATATGATGTATATAATAATATACACATAATAATATGATACATATTCACTGTTTACAGCATGAAGTTTGGTGGTAGTTGATTGCAAAGTAAAAGACAAACTATTCCAAAGGCTTACCTCAAAAGCTTTCATTTTTTAATACCCTTCTGTCCTAGAATATCCTACTCTCTTTCCTTCTTGAAGAATCCTACATCTACCACCTAAGAGAAATAACTATTTTCACTTTGGGATAAGTGCTATAGTTGCACTAATATATGACATACCTACAAGAAATATCATATTTCCCCATATTTTATAAGTTATACAATCCCTCAAGCTCATATAGATAGTACTAGTGATAAATGCCACGTTTGGATTCACTATAGATTATCTGTACTCTGAGATTCAAGACAATTTTTTTTCATTTGTCATTTAAATCATATATAGGATACAATGCAAGCAATTACATAAGCATTAATAACTACCTGCTGAATTAAAGTTACTTTTTATCTTAATAATTGCCTTCCCAATTCCTGGTTTTGGTTAGTTTGATCTTTGCATGGCATTACTCATACACACAAACATTCACAAAAGACTGAAAATGACATTTTTAATGGTACAAAGTATTCTGAATTGAAAGTTTTGTTTAAAATATTTTATATATTTATGCTAATTTTAGTTTCTTAACCTTAACTTTATGCCCTCCCTGTAATAATAATCATTTGCAATATATGACCAAATATTTTTATGGATCACTTAGACAGCACCTGAGTGCTTACTACAAAGGAATATTTTAAGAATGAGGTACCATAAATACCAGCTTTTCTCTCATACAGAAATAGAATTTATTAAATTTTTCATCCTAGTTCATTTCTTCTAGGTTCTAATCAGCACAACCAATCTGTTTGAAAATATCCACATTTTGTAATCATTACATTTAAATGAAACTTCTGGCACTATTTTTATTTTAGTGCATTCGAGACTGAATGTTTTCCCTCTGCACTCACACTTCTCATAAGACTTATCTGGTTAACTTGGGTCTCCTATTATTAGTGTATGTGTGTTCTTGTGCATGCGTGGTTGAAAGAGAAGAATATATGATATTACCAATGAGAGAGATGAAGAAGTAGATTTAAAAGGGGTTTTAGTTTTTCCTAACAGAATACAAGCTACAAAGCATGACAAAAAAGTCTCAACTTCCTGAATAAAGTCCTATTTTTCCTGCAGGCAGTCCTGGCTTTGATTTAAGATTGTCAAGATCTTGCAGCTTTTCCCCAAGCATTTGGGATTTTCAAAAAATGGATTTTGCTCCCAGGCAATTTTCCCTTCACTTTAGGAGAAATTTAAACAAATCCAGCATTTTGTATTCAAGAAAGCTTAATTCATTAAAAAAAATTAAAATATATTCAATACTCAAATGTGTTTAAGAATTTTAATCTGTCTTTTGTCCCATTCCTTAGCATAACTTTTCAAATGGTTTGGATTTAGGCAAATTTAAAATAGATTTTTTGCAAAAGAGTCTCCCCCTTTAATTTTTTAAACCCGTGTGTATTTTAAGGGAAATTTAATACATATGCTTCTAATTCATGTGCACTTAACTCATCAGAATGTTGTTTTGTAAGACCTTTTTGAAGTTTAAGAAGTCTTTTTGGAGCCTCTCTTTAATAAGTCTGTTCAAGCCTTTATTCTTAGAAGCAGGAAGTCACATTTTGCCAGGAGTAAATGAATTTCAACCCCCAAAGGTTCACATTTAGTCCAAAACTGACAGCCAAGACACTTTGTGAATAACTTACAAAAAGGAGTTCTTTGCTTCTAGGATAAAGTTCTTTGATATACTGAGTTTTAAGCATTTAAAAAAAAAAGTAGGTATGTTGTTTTTATTCATTCTCTCTGAACACACAAAAATTGTCTTTGGTATCAGTGAAAGAACTAACTTTAGAATAATTATCATCTAAATGCATCCTAAAATTCCTGTAGACCTTCTAAGACATTTTGCTGATAAGTTGATAAGATGGTTCCCTCAAAGTGAAAATCCCCAAAAATTAGAAGAAACTGAGCCAAAAATAAGTGATAATGGGGGGAGAGGAGGGGAGCCCAGGAGGACTGAAATGAGATATGGAGAAATATCATTCTAGAGAAACAGATGACAACAGCTCAACGCATCGAAATATGGCATAACGGGACTTTGATGAGTTTTTATCACAGGTCCGTGTGTCAGAGAATCTGACATATCCGTTATATGAGGATTAAAGAAGAACAAAGGGACTCAAGGCAAGACGTTGAACAAAACACCATTAATAAATTATGAAGGCAAGAAAGAAAACAGAGAAATTTTAGTGTTTGAAAACGTAACTACTCTGGACTAGGATATGATCCATTCAATTTCGTGTTCAGTTCCTGCTGATGGTCTCTCTGACTTTGTGTGTGGTTGTGGCTGCATCAGTCTAGGGACTAGGCCAGGGAAGGAGGGTCTGGCTTGGATCTGTTTGGCCGAATGAAAGCTAGCGAGACTTGCAAAAAGACAAGAAGTCACAGTTGCTTAATGGTTTCTGTGTGATTAATTCACCCCCTGTCAATTGAAATACATGCCCCTCGTGATTGTAGGCAGAACAATAAAAGTTACAGTTTTTCTTCTATTGACCAGTGACAAGTAGTAAGATGATTATAACCTACCTCATGTGAAAGAATCATATTACCGGAGGATGGATATACCTAAACCTGGGATCCAGGGATTGTATAGTGTCTAAAGCACTTGCCTTGCATCCTACTAAAGCCTCAAGCACTGCCCAGAGAGATACCTGAGCACAGAACCAAGAGTAAGTCCTGAACACTCCTGGGCACTGCTCAAAAATGAAAATGAAATATAAAAGGGAATATTCACAAAAGTTATGCATGTATTATGAAACTCTGCTTGGTTTGAAAGTTCTTGTTTCATCTGTAATGAGAGAGACATTCCTGACAGAGACTACAGGCAGTTATCCAGGGACAGAGCACTTAAGGCTCCAAAATCCCACAGACATTCTCTCTCTTTCTTTTTCTTCTTCTTCTTTTTTTTTTTTTTTTTGCTTTTTGGGTCATACCCAGCGATGCTCAGGGGTTACTCCTGTCTCTGCACTCAGGAATTACTCCTGGCAATGCTTGGGGACCATATGGGATGCCAGGGATTGAACACAAGTCAGCTGCATGCAAGGCAAACACCCTACCCACTGTGTTATCGTTTCAGACTGACATTATCTTCTTTCTCTGTAATCTAATATTAGGGTGAGGGACACACAGAGGATGAAGGTGGGACCATAGCTGGTGGTACTCAGAGGCCATGCATCGTTGGGAATCAAACCCAGTGTTCCCAAATGTGAAATATTAGCTCCAGTCCTTTGAGCTCTCTTCCCATCTAAAGGGAGATTTTGTGTTTTAATCCCCCCACCCAATGCTGGAAGTAGAACCCCAAGTCTGACATGAACAAGGCAAGTGATCAGCCATCGTGCTACACCCCCAACTTTCTCTCACCTATTCAGGAAAAAGAAAACCAGAAGGTTATTGAGTACACTGTGTTTGTTCCTCCTTTGCTTTGCATTTTCTCGTTTTACTTCCCATTATCCCCCACTGATTTTATTCTGTTCTTTCCTAAGTTTTCATCATCACTATCCTTTTATTTCTCTACAGTCTCCTGACTATTCCTACTTTGTGCTTGCTTCCTCCTGTCTCTGTGTCTCACAAATCTGCTTTTTTCTGTGGCCTCATCACATTCCATCTGTTCTTTGTCCCCAGGTTCACCTCTTCCCCTGCCTTTGACTGGTCTGGCTTGCTTTTACTCTGTGCCTAGAAGCACGGCAGATGCTCCTTTTTTGTTTGTTTTCTACTTTTTTTCCTCCCTTTTTCTAACATCGCTTCCATCCCAAGGCTCAGCTCTGCACAGTAAATTGGCAATGGCAAGTGGAAAAAAAAACTCCATTAACTCTTGCTGGACAAGAGTGAAGAGCGGAAGAGATGTACCTACATTAGGAATTGGCTCCATGGAGAGACACAGACATGCTTGACAAGCCAGTGGGTAGGTTGTGACATTAACCATTACCTCATCACCAGTTAATTATGCCACAGCCTGCTGGGCATCAATACCTAGCTTTGACAGAGAAGATCACTGAGCCAGCTTCCGGCCCACTGTTGAAATTAGACCTGTCACTTCCTGATGTGGTCATGTGACTTTTGATGGTGACTTTCTGATTCCAGGAGCCCTACTCTTCTGGGATTGAAAGCATTTTATTTTAGAGCTTCCTCATATTAAGTTCAAAACAGCCTTGCTCCAATTCCACTTGTTAGTCATAAGTCTCAACTCCCAAATATCTGGAGCTCTCTACACTGCTACCATCAAAGAGCAATTCTCTGACATCAAAGTTGCTACATCTTGTCCAGTCCCGTCTCTGCTTTTCCTCACTTGTGTGTGAAGACAAGTCCTGTCAACTTTGGGATTCCCAGTGTTCTCCAAGATGTCCAGCATACAGCAGGCACTAAATAAGCACTTGCCACATAAATGAATTAGCCTTCTTAGAGAAGAGGCTATCAGGTCTAAGTGCTTCAAGTTCATGCAGCTGCAAAGTGGAGGAAGATTGCAGATGAGCGTTCTGTTCCTTCAGGCCATATGGTTAACCCCAGGCATCTTGCTAACAATATTGTCTGTGTGTGATAATAATGGGCAACAGTGATTCCCAGGAGGTCTGACCCTGGGAACAATGGTCATGGAAAGCACAGACACTAAAGTGGAGACTGTGTCCACAGCCTTACAGCATCCAAAATAGACAGTAAGAGCCAACCCAGACTAAGGAGGACAGGGAAAGGTGCTCTGACGCAGAGATCAAACCAACCACACCACATGGGAATTATCCGTAGTCCAAGGGGGCCCTCTCCTGAGAACACTACATGTTCAGATTTGCTAACTCCTTCAGTCCCCAAATACGATCTTGAAAAAGATATTATAAAAAAACACATCTTGGAAAGATAGCAAGGATATAATAGTGAGTTTGACATGTGCGAGTCAATGTTGAAAGGGCTAATACCAACCTAGAACTGAGCATTAAATACAGGCAAAAAATGCGCATGATGGTCTCTAAGTGTATGTGTTGCAAACCCACAATATGTAAGAGAAGGAAAAGAGAGAGGAGAGAGAAAAGAGATAAAAGAACCTGCCACAGAGGCAGGCTATGGGAGGGGAGGGGAATTGGGGACATTGGTGGTGGGAAATGGGCACTGGTGGAGGGCAGGGTGCTGGAATACTATGTGAACAAAACCTCTAAACATGAACAACGTTGTAATTGTATATCTCATGGTGATATAATAAAATATTAATTTTAAAAAATAGTGAGTTTGAAATTAGCAGTGATAGTATCCTAATTCTAAATATGAATTAGCCAGTTAACCTGAGAAGAGATGCTCCACCCAGTGGCAGCGTATTACAGCCTGTCGCGGTTCATCTATAAATGCTATATTTAGAGGTGACTACAAGGGTATGCCACCTGCATGGCAAGCCTGGCAAGCTGCCCTGTTTTATTTGATATGGCAAATACCAGTAACAATTATATTAGTTCATTCTCATGACCTAATATAATGGTTTGAGGCTCTTTATGTTCCTGGAGCAAGCGGATGCCTTTGGGTTCTACGTGCATGAGACAGGACATATGGAGATATTACTGGTGCCCGCTCTAGCAAATAGATGATCAACAGGAGGATAGTGATAGTGATAACCTGAGAAGACTTGATTCTTCTGAGGTCTATGTTCTCTCCCATAGCTCTAGTACAGATTCCAACCAAGACAACTTATTTTTGATGAAAACTTAAAGGCTATTTTGAGATTACTCAATTTGCCATTATGTCATATTACCTCCCAGTATCTCAGCAGACCACAAAATATTGATAAACTCCTTGTCAACCCCACATATACTTATTAGTGAAGGATAATTTAAATTTTGGATAAATATTTAGAAGTTTTAAGTCTTTTATATTAATGTTAAATCTCAATAATTCTATCCTATAAGAGTCTTAAAAACTATGAAATACTAACATCAGGCTACTCATGCCCTACTCAATTTTTATTTGTCCCTTGCTGAATGTCACAGGTCATATTAATAACTCCTCAAAGGTTTGAAAACCTTTCCTTTCCAATTTTATTGTCAGAAAATTTCTATCAAAATTATTTTAAAATTTAAATAAATATTTAACTAGTTAACATAAAAAATACCATAGACTTTTATTCTACTTTGTTAAGTATCTAGGAAAAGTTTTATGGCCAGGTTCACTTTCTTTTTGTCTTAGTATTAAATACACTGGGAGCCTGACAGAGTGGACAGAGATCACTTATTCTAGGAGAAGTACAAGATCTACCCTTCTCTTCTTATTTTCCTCGCCCCCCACCACATAGCAGCTCTAGAGAAAAACAGTTTGGTAACCAAATATGAAGTGGAATTCTAAATTTTACAAAGGGTCACTGATGTGGACAATCCTCTTGAGTGGGAATATTAAAGTACCATATGTAGAACTAAGAAGGAAAATGTTATTTTCATGATCTATTCCTTTGTTCTTCTACCACTTTATTTCCATTTAATTCTTTTCCAAGACAATAGGTCTGAAAGCTCCAAACTAACTGAGCATAAAATCACCCTTTGAGGTGTCAAGAAGAGCATCACTAGGGAATGAGAGACTATTTCTATCTTTAGAATCTTCTCTTTGTGCGGTTTTCTTTCCTGCTCTCTCTGTGGTACCTAATGTGGTGGCAATAGGTCTCAGAAGCATCTCATTTTTCATTAAAAGTTTCAAAGATTGTTTTTACACTTTGGTCCAGCAAAGAAAGCATATGAAGAAAGACATGATGGATTCTATTGAAGGCCTTATGAACATGGGTTCTATGATTGACAAAAACCACAATCCTGATTGAGGTTAATGGGTGACAATTCCTCTATTTTATAGCAAATGAATATCATTGTGATCAGTAAGACAATAAATAGTATAATTAATATTTTATTATTTTAATTATTTTATTATATAGTTATATATTAACTATAACTATAACTATAACTATAACAACTATATAATAAAATATAAGGGATGCCTGGGATTGAACCCGGCCAGCACAGGCCGGCCGCCTGCAAGGCAAATGCCCCCTACCCACTGGGCTATCACGCCGGCCCTGTTTGTTCAATTTCTTTGAAGAAATCATGGGTATCTTTATAGAGGAGAGACAGACATGGGGCAGAGCTGCTACTGGCTCTCATCTGAGCCCAGCCGCTCATGAGGTGCCCGGGAGGGGTGGCAGGTTCTAGCCCTGGCCTGCCACCCCAGCAGAGCCTCACAAAAAGCCAGACGAGAGCCCCACTCCATGAGGACCTCCATTTTCCACATCCGGACTTCCTCCTCGTCAGAACGCCACCCAGCAGACCAGCCTATCACAGCCCTGCTCATCGAGATCCACCCTGCTGCAGTCTTTTTTTAATCCGCCCAGGTATGCTGATCCAGAGACAGACATGGGGCAGAGCTGGTACTGGCTCTCACTGTGCCCAGCCGCTCATGAGGTGCCCGTGAGGGATGGCAGGTTCTAGCCCTGGCCCGCCACCTCAGCAGAGCCTCACAACAAGCCAAATGACCCCCACTCCATGAGGGACCTCCATTTTCCACATCCGGGACTTCCCCCCTCATCAGAACTCCACCCAGCAGACCAGCCTATCACAGCCCGCGCTCTCACGGCCCTTGGAGCCATGCAGTTCATCAATAAATGCTGGATTTTGAGATGACTACAAGAGTATGCTACCCGCGACAGCAGAGCCTGGCAAGCTACCTGTGTCGTATTTGATATGCCAGATACCAGTAACAATGATAGACCTCATTCCCATGATCTGATGGAATGGTTTGAGGCTCTTTATGTTCCTGGAGCAAGCAGGTGCCCTTGGGCTCTACTTGCATGAGACAGGTCATATGGAGATGTTACTGGTGCCCCCTCGAGCAAATCGAAGATGAACGGGAAGACAGTGATACAGTTATATATTATATATTATTTTAATCTAAGCAGCTCATCAGTAAAAAGAAAAATAGTGTTTGGAAGCTAACACTAATAGAATAAAGTACTGTTTGCTTACGTGTCACCTGTTATTAATCTTAAGGAGAAAGGCTGTAAAAATGGCTGACCAGGGTGATGGATAAATATTTTGAAATTCAATCCAGATCATTTAAATCTTCTTAATCAAACCTCACAGATATATTGATAACAGAATTCTTATTGTAAATAATGTAGAAATTATTTTTGCCCTTGGTGTTTTTCTGTGGAATCTCAATTATATTTGAATACTTAATATCCAAATGTTCACCCAGATAAATGTGAGCAACCATCTGTTTCCCAATATCCTAAGTCTTATATAAAGCTTATATAAAATTGCTTAATACCCAAAGTTTTATATGAATGTTTTTAGCATGAAGATCTATATTTTTATTATTGGTTGTCTAAAAATTTTTTATCTAATAAACAAATGGGATTATATAAAAACTAAAAGCTTCTGCACCTCAAAAGAAACGGTGACCAAGATACAAAGACAATCCACAGAGTGGGAAAGGATATTCACCCAATACCCATCTGACAAGGGGTTAATATCCAGGATATATCAGGCACTGGTAGCACTCCACAAGAAGAAAACAGCCAACCCCATCAAAAAATGGGGGAGAAGAAATGAACAGAAGCTTCCAAAAAAGAAGAAATTCGAATGGCCAAAAGGCATATGAAAAAGTGTTCTTCATCTTTAATCATCAGGAGATGCAAATCAAAACAACAATGAGGTACCATCTCACACCACAGAGACTGGGCACACATCCAAAAACAGCAAGAACAACCAGTGCTGGCGTGGATGTGGGGAAAAAGGGACTCTGATCCACTGTTGGTGGGAGTGCCGACTGGTCCAGCCCTTTTGGAAAACAATATGGGCATTCCTCCGAAAAACTAGATATTGAGCTCCCATTTGATCCAGCAATAGCACTCCTGGGAATATACCCGAGAGACCGAAAAAACACATAGCAGAAACACTATCTGTACTTCTTTATTCATCTCTGCGCTATTCACTATAGCTAGAATCTGAAACAACCTAAATGCCCGAGAACAGAGGACTGGCTAAAGAAACTGTGGTTCATCTACACTATGGAATACTATGCGGCTGTCAGAAAAGATGACATTATGAAATTTACCTGCAAATGGAGGGACATGGAGACTATCATGCTGAGTGAAATTAGTCAGAAGGAAAAGGACAGATATAGAATGACTGCATTCATTAATACGACATAAATAGATACCAGTGTTTTACTAAATGTGGGAAATGGTAATGGCAGATTAAGACTCACCATTGAATATACACAAAGAGACTTAAGTGATAAACTCTAAATACCTGCAGGGCTAGCCACAATGTGTAAAATAAGAGGCAGAGAGATGCAGAGACAGAGAGAGAGACAGAGAGAGAAAGAGAGGAAACTGGGGTACCTGCTATTAAGGCAGCATGGGGGGGGTGGGCAGGAGGGGTGGGGTACATTGTGGTGGAAATGGGGCACTGGTGGAGGGATGGGTGCTGGTATACTGTATTACCAAGAACCAATTATGATCACCTTTGTAATTGTATGTTTCACTGTGGTATAATAAAAAAATTAAAAAAAAAAAAAAAAAAAATAAAATTTTTT
>JAJIBD010009153.1:0-46784 GCA_021461705.1 Cryptotis parvus | reverse complement strand
TTTGAGAGTCTGTATGCCGTGAAACATGAGAATCTAGAAGAAATGGATAAATTCCTCAAGTCCTATACCTCCCACGACTGAAACAAGAAGTACTGCAACACCTTAATAAGCCTATCACCATAGAGGAAATTGAAACAGTAATTAAGTCTGTCCAAACACAAATGCCCAGGTCCAGATGGATTCACTAGTGAATTCAACCAAAATTTTAAAGAGGACCTACTGCCAGTCCTATTCAAACTCTTCCAGAAAATAGAAGAAACAGAAACACTCCCAAACAGCTTCTACGGGGCACTAATCACCCTGATACATAAAGCAGGGAGAGACAACACAAAGAAAGAAAACTTCAGACCAATTTCCCTGTTGAACACAGATGCGAAGATCCTCAACAAAATACTAGCAAACAGAATCCAAAGACTCATCAAAAAGAGTATACATCCTGACCAAGTAGGATTCATCCCGGGAATGCAAGGATGGTTCAACATTTGCAAGTCAATCAACATAATACATCATATTAATAAGAGAAAAAAATAAAAACATATCATCCTATCAATAATGCAGAGAAATAATTTGACAAGATCCAACACCTGTTCGTGATTAAAACCCTCCAGATAATGGACATTGAAGGAGCCTTCCTCAATATAGTCAAAGCCAACTATCAAAAGTCCACAGCGATCATCATTCTCAATTGGGAAAAACTGAAAGCCTTCCCCCTAAGATTAGGGACAAGAAAAAGGTTGCGCACTTTCACCTCTCTTATTCAATATAGTACTGGAAGTACTTGCCATAGCAATCAGAGAAGAAAAGAACATCCATTCCCTGCTCATGGATGGGGAGAATCAACATTGTCAAAATGGTAATACTCCCTAGAGTTTTGTACAGATTCAGTGCAGTCCCTATAAAGATACCCATGACATTATTCAAAGAAATTGACCAAACACTCCTGAAACTTGTATAGAGACCCCCAAAGATAGCTAAAGCAATTCTCGGGGAAAAAGTGATGGGAGGCATCACTTTTCCTAACTTCAAGCTGTACTGCAAGGCAGTTACTGTATCACTGTCTTCCCATTGTTCATCAATTTGCTCAAGTGGGCACTAGTAACATCTCCCATTAGTCCTGTCACAAGCAAGTGTAACCCAAGGGCATCTGCTTGCTCAAGGGACAGGAGGAGCCCAAAAACTATTCTTCAGGTCATGGACTGAGGTCAATAATTATTACTAATTTTTGGCATAACAAGTAAATAAAACACGGGTAGCTTGCCAGACTTTGCCATGTAGGTGGTATAGTCTCAGTAGAAGAAAGAAAACAAACAACCCCATCAAAAATGGGGAGAAGAAATGAACAGAAACTTCTACAAGGAAGAAATTCTAATGGCCAAAAAGACATATGAAAAAATGCTCATCATCATTAATCATCAGAGAGTTTTAAATCAAAACAACAGTGAGATATCATTTTACACCACAGATACTGTCACATATCCAAAAGAGCAAGAACAATAAGTGCTGGCGTGGATGCGGGGAAAGTGGACACTCATCCATTGTTGGTGGGAATGTCAACTGGTACAACCTTTCTGGAAAACAATATGGACATTCCTCCAAAGACTGGAAATTGAGCTCCCACTTGACCCAGCCAATCCACTCCTGGGTATATACCCTGGGAAGCCAAAAACACAGCGGAAATACCCTCTGCACTTTTATTTTCATAGCTGTACTATTCACAATAGCCAGAATCTGGAAACAATCAGTGTGCCCGAGAACTGATGACTTTATAAGAAACTGTGGCACATCTATACAATGCAATACTATGTAGCTGTTAGAAAAAGTGAAGTTATGAATTTTGCCTCTAAATGGATGGACATGGATAGGATCATGTTGAGTGAAATTAGCTAGAAGGAAAAAGACAGATATAGAATGACTGCATTTATTTGCATGACATAAATATATATATGTACATATTATGATACCAATATCCAAGGTCAGGCGAAACGTGGATCAGGGAGGTCTTGTCACATTTGGAAATTATCAGAAACATGTGGGAGTCATAGGCTAGGTAAGACAGAGAATGGAACAGTGTGCTAATAATTGTCAAAAGTGCTAATACCAACCTACAACTGAGCATTAAATATAGGCAAAAGATACACATGACAACCTCTTAATGTATGTTTTGTAATCCACAATGTGGAAGGGAAGGAAAAGAGAGAGAGAGAGAAAGAGAAAGAAATAAAGAACCTGCCATAGAGGCAGGCTAGGGGAGTGGGGAGGGAATCGGGGACATTGGTGGTGGGAGATGGGCACTGGTGGAGGAAATGGGCACTGGTGGTGGTGTTGGAACAGTGTATGGCCAAAACCCAAATATGAACATCTTATGAACATTTTTGTAATTCCACATTGTGGATTACATTTTTGTAATTGTATATCTCCTGGTGGTTTAATAAAATATTAAAAAAAGTTATGAGTAGCTGTTATTGAAAATGCAGAATTTTTTCAAAGCTTGAGATTTGGAACTATACTGCTGTATGCAGAAGTGTGCAGAAAAATGGTAGTAATGAGAACTTCTGAATGTGTGACTAAATACCTCACAAACTTGAAGGTGTTTCCAAGTTTTCTCAAAGTAAGTGCTAAGCCCTGTCTGTTGATCCTATGGAAGCTCAGTAGAAGATATGATCTTTCACTGCTTTCTCTCTTTCTTTTTTTTAAATTTCTTTAGCCTGGTGTTTTATAGAGCACTATCGAAATCAGTGGGCACTGTGGTATCTAAAACTTTTTTTCCACTGTCAGTTTTCAGCTGTGTGGCTGATCGACTGACAGTATTAGGTACAGAACCAGTCCAGAGGCTCTGAACTCCTTTTAAGACTCTCTTCGGACTATATCCAAGCACTGTCCTTAGGCAAGCTCAACCAATCCTTCTCTCTGCTCCTCTAACTCTGTCCTGTCAGGTTCTCTGCTCTTCCTGACTCACTCCCCAGACAGACTGAGAACCCAGTCTCCAACTGACTCCTCAACTGTTTCTCCCAATTGTCTATCTCTTAATTAGGACACTATGACTAAATCTTAAAGAAGCCCTAAACCCTAACAGTCAAATAATGAATTTAGTTAGTAGAAAGACAGAAGTAGTGTTCTTAGGTGAGTATAGAAGATTTGGTAGATAATTAATGATTTTTAGGGAAATAGATGGATGACAAGTGGATATCTTATGGAATAAAGATGGGTGACACATGAAGCTAAAATAGATGTTAATATGAGCAAGTGGTTGAATAAGTTCATGATGGTAAAAGTTGAACAAGACAGGCTATATATATATGGTGATCTTAAAGAAGAACATGGCATTTGACTTAATAGATCATTGAATAAACAGAGAAATGATTCACTGCAGGATAAATAATACATAAAGAAGAGATTAATATGTAAGAATGGTAATAATGTATTTTTAAAATAATATTAAAATGTTTTCATAAGTAATAAAGAAGAAATATTTAATTAACCTGTATATCCACTATTTTATATGGTCCTTTCCTTCTTACTCATTTTTCCCCTGTAAATAATACTTTTGTACATATTATTTAGAGTCTTAAAACTTGTGGTGACATTCCTTTTGTGCTTTTAATATGGCCATGAGAAATACTCAGGTGTCTATCAACACTTGTGTTGGTTCTAGATGCCTAACAGACTTGTTGCATGTACTTTAGGTGAAAGTACAATTGTCTTATATCTAGAAGGAAAGATAAGACTGCCCAGAGTTGATGGGGTGGATGGTTTTTACCTGCCTACTTGGATGCAGGCCTGGTTGTTGCTCACTAAAGAAAGGACATTGGGAGGTAAATATCAGATTTTGGTTATAAGGCGAATATCCCCAAATCTTGGTGACATTGGCAACTATCGGCCCATCTGCCTGTTGTCCGTCATCTACAAACTGTTCACTCGAGTCATCTTGAACAGGATTGGCAGAACATTAGATGAAGGACAACCATGCAAGCAAGCTGGCTTCCAAAAAGGATTCAGCACTATTGACCATATCCACGTGGTAACCGAGCTCACTGAGGTTTGTAGAGAGTTCAAGATGCTGCTCTGTCTCAAATTCATTGATTTAAAGAAAGTCTTTATTCTGTGGAGACCAAAGTGGTCATTGAAGCCCTAGCCAAACAGGGCGTTCAAACCCAATAAATCAAGATCCTTCGTGAGGAGCTGTATTATGGATTCATCACCAGGATCTCACCATTCTACAAGGAAATGATCATTGGTGTCAAAAGAGGGATTCAGCAGGGTGATACCATTTCACCAGAAGAGGGGGTTCAGCAGGGAGATACCATTTCACCATCCTCGAGAACATCATGTGACAATTAGAATGGGAAGGATTGGGAGTGAAGATAGATGGTTGGCAACTACACCACCACCGCTTCACTGATGACATTGTTCTAATAACACCAAACATTAGCCAAGCGGCACAAATGCTGGCTGACTTCGACTGATAATGTGGAAAGATAAGTCTACAGCTGAATCTCAGAAAAACAATGTTACAGGGTGGTATCACCCTGCCGAACCCTTCTTTTGACATCAATGATCACTTCCTTGTAGAATGGTGAGATCCTGGTGGTGAATCTATAATACAGCTCCTCACAAATGATCTTGATGTATTGGGTTTGAACGCCCCTGTTTGGCTAGGGCTTCGATGACCACTTTGGTCTCCAAAGAATCAAAGTATTTCTTTAAATCAATGAATTTGATTGATTTATTTATTTTTAAACACAATCTTTCTTTAAGATTTAGTTCATGAAAATGAACTAGTTCCAGAGGCCCCATTCACTCTCAATGGAACAAACATCTCTGAATGCAGCTCTATGTGTACCTATGTCAAACACTCAACATGATGAATGACCTAAAACCTGAGTTGTGCAGGAGGAAGAGAGCGGCATGGAACACCTTCAAGAGCATTGAAGAAATATCTAAAAGGACAAAGAACTTTCAGCTGCGGGCACATCTCTTCGATTCCACTGTTCTTCCTGCATTAACATACGCCTCAGAGACTCGGGTCCTGAGAAAGCAGGATGAGAACCCTATTCAGGTCTCCCAAAGAAGTATCAAAAGAGCTGTGCTTGGAATATCACGCCTCACTCAAGTGGGCGAAGGAATCTGGAGTTCTGACCTCTGTCAATGATCCAGAGTCAGGGACACTGTCTCGTTTGCCAAGACATTGAAAATCAGATGGGCTGGACATGTAATGCGATTTGGAGATGACCCCTGGACTACAGCCGTTACTGACTGGATCCCATGGGATGTGAAAAGATCATGTGGCCGCTCACCTACAAGATGGTCAGACTTCTTCGTCAAGACCCTGAACAAATGGTTTGAGGCTCTTCGTATTCCTGGAGCAAGCAGATGCCATTGGGCTATACTGGTACATGATAGGGTCAAATGGAAACATTACTGACGCCCGCTCGAGCAAATAGACGAATAACAAGTTATCAAGGCAGTGATTCTCAAAACTCAGAGATATTTTTGTGACATTTTTGGATGACTTAAAGTCTCAGTGGAATGCTGGAGATGAGAATGATGGAATGGTATAGATTTCCAGGGGAGAAACTGCTGAAATCAAGACTCTGACTTTGAATATTGGAAGTGATGATGGCAATACTCCAATGCACCAAGCTCCACCAGGAATCTATCATCCCCACATTACTAGTTTAGTAACTACATAGTCTGAGCCAGTTTAGGGGACCTCTGAATTTCATTATAGCTGTTTTCACTGCAATTTAAACCAGTCCCAGGGATTGAATTCTCTAGCAGGCACCAAGATGTCTGGAATGCTTCATCTCTATGATTTATTGCTGTTTGAAGGCAAGTACTATTAAGAACCCAATATGAACCTAGGCTTTAGTAGAAATATTAATCTTGTCCAACATTTCAATGTATGAAAGGACTTTATAAAAGTATCAGTTGAGGTGGGTATAAAGCAGAGATCTACAGGAACAGAACTTCTGGGGCCTTGGAAGGTGGAAGTTAAACATGAATAGCAAACTTAAACTTTAAATATTATGTCAAATTCTGTCTTCAGAAATTAGAAAGTCAATTGCATTTTTTCAATTATTTGGATTCTCTGTCCAAACTTTTAACAGTGGCAAAAAAAGATAAAAAGAAAAAAAGTGATATTTTAAAGAGAAGAGAGAATGTGAATGAATTGTGCATTATTTGTGGGGGAGATCCTTGTGAGAAAAGCCTAGATATAGAAATATTTTAGTTAAATGCTATGATTGATAGACATATGATATATTTATCATGTATTTAAATATCACATATCAATTTTGTGTATTTGTGTAACATATGTATATATCAAGAAGAATATAGAAAAGATGTATTTATTTTATTTTTTGGGTCACACCTGGTGATGCTCAGGGGTTACTTTTGACTCTATAATCAGGAATTACTCCTTGCAGTGCTCAGAGGACCATATGGGATGCTGGGGATCAAACCTGGGTTGACTGTGTCCAAGGAAAATTATCCACCTGCCATGCTATCACTCCCCAGAAAAGAGATATTTAATTACAAAATTTATATAAATATATCAATTATATCTTAATTCTGTAAACAAAGAACTCAGAATTCCCTCTGATGATAAATGTGGATATGATAAAATGATCTACTCAGTTATGAATAGCCCTCAGAATATTGTAGCCCCTCAGTGGGGCTACAATTGAGTTGTCTTATTTCTGGAGATGATTTCTCTAAAACTGGCCAGAGGGATTACACTATGTAAATTTCCCAGATGGAAGAAATCTCTCTGCAAAAATATACCCTAGTTTGAAAAGAGAAAGAGAGAGAAAGGGAAAGAAATAAAGAACCTGCCATGGATCAGGGCTGGGGAAGGGGAGGGAACCGGGGATGTTGGTGGTGGGAGATGGGCACTGGTGGAGGGACGGGTGCTGAAACACTGTATGACCAAAACCCAAACATGAACTTTTTAATTGTATATCTTTTTATTTGTATATCTCACGGTGGTATAATAAAATACTTAAAAAAATATACCCTAGTTTGCCTCTTTGAGACAAAATAAAATAAGAAGGTAAGTTTTACAAAATGAAGCTATAATAAAATAACAACCAATGTGAATTTCTAGAAGGCACATATTAAAGAAACAAGATCTCAATAATCGCACCCTTTCTATATGAAAAAGCAACAAGAATTCAGATTGGAAGTTGATAAGACCCTTAGATGAAAACACTAATTGTTTTCTCAAGATCTAAACCATTAAAAAAAATCACTCAGCCAAATGGACCTGAATCTTCTCTTCCCAAAAGAATTAGGATGATGCAACTACTTCAACCCATAATGGCCAAATATTCCATTACAAGTTGGTTTAATCTCTCTCTAAATGACTGTCATTTCTATTGACAGCTAAATTGAGTGGAGATAGGGTGCTGGTCTATCTTGATTAGCATAATTTTAAGTGTGCCTGTCAGCTGTGGTTCTTATCTTACTGTGCTCTGCCTTTGTGTGCAGACTTGTATTTATCAGCTAAGATGTTAAAAAACTCCAAAGAGAAGGTTCATTATATTGATTAAAATGCAATGTAGTGCTCCCAAAAAATGAGACATAATCAATGTTCAGGGGATAAAGCATTTTTTTATCCTTTAACTGTAGGCATAAAGTCTATGATTAATGAGAGATAATTGGGTAATGGGTTCATTCATTGTCTCTGCATCAGTTTGGAATTCAAAGGCTGATTCAAGGTTTTGTCCAACCATGAGCTTCTTGAATGAGCATGAATAGGGGAAAGATTCACTCTGCTGAATTACAATTCTGTAAATGAGATTCTGAAGAGTCAGTCTAGAGTACACATCTCTTCTGAGCTTTTATTTTTTAATATTTTATTATACCACTGTTAGATATACAATTACAGGATGTTCATGTTTGAATTCTGGTTCTACAGTGTTCCAACACCCATCCCTCCACCCCTGCCCATCTCCCATCACCAATGTCCCTACCTCACTCCCCCTTCCCCCAGTCTGCCTCCATGGCAGGTTATTTATCTCATTTCTCTCTATCTCACTCTCCCCTTCTTGCTTTGCTTTCTTACACATTGTAGATTGTAATATATTCTAGAACATGATTGGTTCCACTAGATTGATGTACCGGGTCCATACCACAAAATGGCAGCTATTATGGTGAGCGAGTATCATCCAGCTGCTTCTGAGGACCTACAGAAGTGATGGGCCCACTGCCAAAACCCATCTTGCCTCCTCGGAGCCCTCATGGTCATCTGAGCTAGGGGAGAGCCGGATAGCTCTCTCCCATGCGTCCGAAGGTCTCTGCATCATGGCCGAGAGCCCTGAAGCAGTTTGTGGGTGGGGCCACCAGGCCTCTGGGACTGGTCAGAGAGGGGAAGGGGTACCCCAGCTCCATCTCCAGGAACACCCGGTGACTTCCGCCTTGAGAACCGCCTACCTGGGCTCGAACTTGGCTGCTCTGAGCTGATCTTGAGATCAGTGTCTCTCTTGCGTGGTTTCTGATAAGCTGTGGGGTCCGGACAGTGAAAATGGTGGCTATTATGGTGAAAGAGTTTCATCTGGCTGATTCTGAGGCCCTACAGAGGTGATATGGACCAACACCCAAAGCCCATCTTACCTTCTAGGAGCCTCATGGTCAGCTGAACTAGGGAAGAGCCAGATGGCAGCTCTTCCCCATTGCATCTGAGTCTCTGCATCATGGATGAGAGCCCCAAGGCAGTTTGTTGGTGGGGCCACCAGGCCTTCAGGACTGGTCAGAGAGGGGAAGGGGTACCCCAGCTCCATCTCCAGGAATGCCCGGTGACTTCCGCCTCTGAGAACTGCCTACCTGGGCTCGAACTTGGCTGCTCTGAGCTGGTCTTGAGATCAGTGTCTCTCTCTATGTGGGTTCTGATGAGCTGTGGGGTCCGGACTGTGATACACAGTCCGGTGGCTATTATGGTGGCTATTATGGCTAGAGAGTCTGACATCTGGCTGCTTCCGAGGCCCTACAGAAGTGATGGACCCACTCCCAAAACCCATCTTGCTTCCTGTAAGCCTCATGGTCATCTGAGCTAGGGAAGAGCCAGATAGCAGCTCTCCCCCATGCGCCTGAGTCTTTCATCTTTCTCTCTATCTCTATTTCTGTCTCTGTATTTCTCTCTCTTCTTCTACACCTTGTGACTTGCCTTATGGTTTATGATGCAATTATCTATGTGTATATTCAGTAGTGATTTCTAATGTGACATTATGGTTCCTCATTCCCCATCAACCTCCCCAGTTTGTTACAACTACAATGCTCATTATGTTGTATAGATGTGAAAGATCCTAGGAAGCCTACTTTGTCATCTAAGCCTCTTGCGCAGCTGCACAATATTCTTCCTATGTCAGACCATCCACCATCCAGGGCCCACAGGGAAGAGCCCTGGGGGTGTAGACAAGCCTATCTCCTGTCTGCCACCTGCCAATGCAGCTGGGCACCACAGTCACACCTCAACACCTCTTCCAAGCTTTTAAAATCAAGTCTTTCTTCCTAAAGTAGGAGAAATGGAGGAGAAATGTTGTTGAAGCAGAAAGTTTATAGAAATAGAAATAGTATTACAGATCTTTAAACCACACACATACATATGTAAATATATATTATTTATATTATTAAATATATTAAATATATATGTATATGTATATTCTCACTAATGAAAGATAATATTATATGGTGCTGAATGCTAAAAAAGAAAAGATACCCAAGTGCTAAGCCCCTGGCTATCTTCTTGCTTGTAAAGAAAAATGAAGTACTTTTTGAGTATTGATCCACAGTTAGAAAAAAGAAGCTGAGATGATTATAAATATATTTGAATGTGTAAAAAAGCATTTGAAGACATCTCCAGAGAGCTGCAGGCAATAATTCTGACTATGGGGGCTGGAGCAATGGCACAGTGGTAGGGCATTTGCCTTGCACACGGATGACCTGGGTTCGGTCCCTGGCATCCCATGTGGTCCCCCGAGCATTACCAGGAGTAATTCCTGAGTGTAGAATCAGGAGTAACCCCTGTACATTTCCGGTGTGACCCAAAAAGCAAAAAAAAAAGAATTCTGACTATGAAGCCCCAATAATGTGAAAGTCGTTTCAATATTCTTTTGATTTATCAGAGGCTTATGATATTAATATATATAACACATCATTGTATCACTGCATCACTGTCTTCATCATCGATTTGCTCTAGCGGGCATCAGTAACATCTCCGTATGTCCTGTCTCATGCTAGTAGAGCCCAAGGACATCTGCTTGCTCCAGGAACATAAAGAGCCTCAAACCATTCCATCAGGTCATGGGAATGAGATCTATAATTGTTACTGGTATTTGGCATATCAAATACGACACAGATAGCTTTGCAGGCTCTGCTGTGCGGGTGGCATATTCTTGTAGACACCTCTGCTCTCCAGCATTTATTGATGAACCGCACGGCCTACAGCTGGCCAGCCCACGCCAGCTGGGCTGTGATAGGCTCTTCTGCTGGGTGGAGTTCTAATGAAAGGGGAGTCCGAATGTGGAAAATGGCGGCCCTCATGGAGTGGGGGTCATCTGGCTTCTTGCGAGGCTCTGCTGGGGTGGTGGGCCAGGGCTAGAACCCACCATCCCTCCCGGACGCCTCGTGAGCAGTTGGGCACAGGGAGAGCCAGTAGCAGCTCTGCCCCATGACTGAGAGTCTCTGGATCAGCCTACCTGGGCTGGACTTGAATTTATACTCCCTTAGTTCTGGGCCTCCACAAGCAGCTGATCACACAAGCTTCAGGTCCTGGAGGTGTGTGAGCAATGATGCAGGTGGGCCGGTACCAGAGAAGCACCAGAGAAGCACCATTGCTCTCAGTTCCTCAGAGAAAGGTTCATCTCATACCATGCAGGGGCCGCTGGACTGCCCAGGGTTCAGAGAAAGGCTGGAGCAAGGGAGGAAACGGGCTTCCTTGTGGTTTTTGTGGGCTTGTCCAGGGAGGCACAACAGGCAGATCTGTGGCTGGTCTGAGTGGCATCCAGGGGCTCTGGGCTACCAAGAATCTGTCTTGCACGGGTTCTCTGGAGTCGGTCTGCCTCCTCCAAAACACTACAAAGATCAACTTTCTGAGCTAATGCTGGAGTTTATTTTGGTTCTCTTTTAATATCTTCTAATATTTTAGAACTTTCTTTGATATAATACATGACATATAATATTATTATATTAGTATATCATTCTATAATATGTAACAGTATATAATTATATAACATTCTATTCTTATATAATATATCATATCATATACATATATGAAATAAAATTTATACATGATTTATATATTTAATTATATAATTATTTAAATAATTATTTATATAATTATATAAATATATAAAATAGGTTTTTCATATATTTATATATAAATATTTATATGAATATATGAATATATAAATATATAATCATTTATATAATTTAAAATACTTTTATTATAACACTCTGAGATAGACATTTACAAAGTTGTTCATGATTAGTTTTGGTTTCAGTCATACAATGTTGCAGCACCCAGCCCTCCACTAGTGCACATTTCCCACCACCAATGTCCCCAGTTTCCCTCCCTTGCCCCACCCCAGCCTGACTCTATGATGTTTGACAGGCCCTTTTTTCTTCTCTCTCTCTCTCTCTCTCTCTCTCTCTCTCTCTTCTTTTGCACGTTTACGGTTTGCAATACATACACTGAGGGGCTATCACGCATATCTCTTTGTCTACTTTCAGTATTCAGTTCTAGCCATCACATTACCATCTCCAATTGTTGTTGGAAATGCCCCCCTACACACTTGTGTTAGATTTCTACCCTTGTCCTGTCCTCCGGGTCATGCTTTGCCTGGCCTTGGGTATTAGTCTCATTCTACATATTATATCCCACAAATGATTGCAATCATTCTATAGCTGCCCTTTTCTTTCTAACTAATTTCACAAAGCATGATAATCTCCATGTCCATCCATCTGTAGGCAAATTTCTTGGCATTGTTTTTCCTGACATCTGCATAGTATTCCATGGTTTCTTTATACAGTCTTCTGTTCTTGGGCACTCAGGTTGTTTCCAGATTCTGGCTATTGTGAATAGTGCTGCGATAAATATAGAAGTGCAGATGGTCTTTCTGCTAATCAGTTAATGTAATATACGATCTATTAGAAAAGCATCCCAGGAGTAATGGACCTCATTCCCAATGAATGGAGATGTTACTGACGCCCTCTTGAGCAAATCAGTGAACAATGGGAAGACAAGTGACATTAGAAAAGATACATCACATATATATCTTATATTTATATATTATTGATGAGCTGTTGTTTCTAATTCATCAAGGCAGTATAAATACTCCTATGGAAGAAATCAGGGAGGATGTGGTAAAAGAGTTAGTGCACTCAATGTGCTGAGAAGTCATATCATTACTTAGAATAATTCCCTTAGACACTCTGAGAAGTTGTGGGGAGTTTGGCACAAGAGGTGCTCCATCTGCGACAGACAGCCCCGGTTAGAGTTTAAGTGCAACATAACTGATTAGTTGGAAATGACTGATTTCCACGATTCTACAATGACCAGATGTTTACAAGGATTACTAAATATGACTTCCTGAGTATTGACTTTAGACATGTATTTATCTTGACAAAGAAACGACTTCTATGACATTCTTTTTATTTTTTTTTTGCAATTTAAAAAATTTTTTAAAAATATTTTATTATACCACAGTGAGATATACAATTACAAAGATGTTCATGTTTAGGTTTAAGTCATACAGTGTTCCAGCACCCATCCCTCCACCAGTGCCCATTTCCCACCACTGATGTCCCCAATTCCCTCCCCCTCCCCTAGCCTGCCTCTGTGGCCATTTCTTTATCTCTCTCTCTCCCTCTCTCCTTCTCTCTCTCTCTCTTCCTTCCCTTACACATTGTGGATTACAGTACATACATTTAGAGGTTATCATGTGTATCTTTTTGCCTGTATTTAATGTTCAGTCAGTTCTAGGTTGGTATTAGCACACTAATACCAACCTAGATGTCATTCTCTGTATGACATTCTTTTAATGTTGGGAGATGGTCAATAAGAGCACTAGCCATTTCTCCTGGAAGGCACCTTGTGCAGTGAGAGAGATGGCATAAAATTGGCTCAGGGATGAGAATGGACAATTAACTCAGAAAAAGTGAGTTTTAGCATACTAAAACTCAGTGATGTCATTGTCCCTTCATCTCCCCCACCTAAAGGCTAGTCCTGGTTTTAACTTCAGTACTGGTGTCTGAGTTTTTCACTTTGTCAGCACTGGTGTCTGAGTTTTTAACTTCTCCTTGTTTTAATGCCATAATTCCAGCAAAGATAGTATCATGTTGTATGATAGTTCGGCTATAAAAATAATATGAATTATGAATAAATTTATGCAATTATAAGGGATAAAAAATGTTGTTGCTAATTAATTTACATACACTTTATAAAAATGAAATAATGATTTTTCATGATATCAATGAATAGATTTATTTTTTAAAAAGATGATAATGATAGACAAAAATTTAAACATTAAAACAGACACATTGCTGGGGATGTGTGGTGTTGGATTGTTGTATGCATAAAACCCTACCAAGGACAATACTGATAAATTGTGAAGCTACATATACAAAAATAAAATTTAAAAGAATAAATTAGGTGTATTATAGGGGCCGGAGTGATAGCCCAGCGGGTAAGGCGTTTGCCTTGCACGTGGCGGCCTGTGCCGGCCCGGGTTCAATCCCGGCATCCCATATGGTTCCCCGAGCACCGCCAGGAGAAATTCCTGAGCAAAGAGCCAGGAGTAACCCCTGAGCATCGCCGGGTGTAACCCAAAAAAAAAAAAAAAAAAAAAATTAGGCGTATTATATCATGAAAAAGAGGCTGTGTGAAAAGGCAAACCTACTTTTTGTTTTTATTTCTTTGTCATTGAAAGAACATTTCAGTCCTTATATTTGTATAACAATCATTCCTGAATAATGGGTGAGGCTCACAGAGCTGTGATAAAGAGTTTGAAAAGGCAACACTTGAATTGTGAAAATATGATCTTGTTGTCCATGCCACACCCTTAAGTTTTCCTTTAAATTATAGTCATTTACAAGTTCCCAATAAGTAGCTTTGTTTTCACATGTGATGTTGTTTCATTCTTAAACATTTCACCTGAAGAACTGTGCTTATTTAAAAATGTAATTCCAGTGGTAGTAGCGGCTTTACAGAGACATATTTTTCATGGACTATTTCAATGGCAGTTTCACATCAGGCCACTTACTGGGCTCTGGAGGGTCCCATCTCTGTGTCCTCTATGGTTTATTCAGCCTCGGATTCAGCAAATCCTGCTTATGGCCCTTCTGTTTTAGCGAAATCACCAGCCTTGGAAATCTTCAGTCTCTGCTTTGGGTAGGGAGGAATGATGAATGCTCAGTTCTAGTCTAGCATTATCATTTCCAACTATTATTGACTGTCGCAGGACTCTTCTAAGAGCCGCTGCATCTGCTCTGAATTGCCGCCTGCAAATCACTTCGTAGATAAGGGGGTAGTCTAAATGTGGCAGTTTATCTGACCATGTATTCTGTACTAGCTGGTATAAATATTCTCCCATGCTACCACTATCATCATGGGACTAGCTAGATCTTACCAGCATATTTGCCTCCTGGCCACGCTGGATCCCTAAGTAATTAGACCAGAGAGAAATGCTGTTTGCCTCCTAGCAAGCAAGTATGGCTCCCTGATATACTCAAAGGCAACTAAAATACAAAACTACCGTGAAGTAGACAAGACTTGTGAAGGCTTGGAGAAATATTTGACTGGTACTAGTATTAGACTTTGGTACAGAGACAAGCCATCTCGGAAACCTCCTTCTCTACCTTAGAAAGGCTTTTCCAGGCAGATCTTGGCTCAAGACATTAGCATATAAAAGGGTCCTAGGTGAGTGAGGCACTGGGAGAAATTACCTGAGGGCATTTGACCCTCCCTGCTTTCTATAACAGTGGGAGGGAGACCTGAGTTGCAGGGGGTATAATACGAGCCTGCTTCCTCTCTCAAGGCTCCTTTTTGGGCCCTCTCTTTGTGAGTCTTGTCTTTGTCGCCTCTTTACAGGGCCTTTACACGTGGTGGCCGCCATTTTGGCCTACATGTGGCTGGGGTTCTAGCCAGGAATCCTAAGCACAGGGTTTTTCTTATTGTAGATTTGTATGTCTGAACCTGTGATAAGTAAAGCCTTTTTAAAACTGCATCAGATTCCTGAGTCTTCATCCATTCCCCACCCGGAGGTAGAAGGGAACTTCGCTTCCCGGCACTGTCTGGGACCCCTGCAGTGTTCCCCGACAATTGGCAGACAGTTCCCTTCTCTATTACCTAACCTCTGCCCCCACACACACTTGGGGAGGATTGTTGAGAGGACATTTGAAAACACCCCTCTATTTCCAGGAGAACTAAACAGAGCTGGCTTTGAACACCAGCTCCCTGTTCTGATCTGGTCCTCAGAGGTTTTTTTGTAATTGTTCGTACAGATAAGCAGAGCAACAATTCCAGAAATGTCCCTGAGTTATTCGACTTCCTGAAAAAGTTATATTTAAGGAGGACTGCATATCTTACAAATTAGTTATATGAAGGAGACCAGCTCTGTTTCTTGGTACAATATGAGTTAGAAAGCACTTTTATCCCCATCATAGTCTTGCATCAGAAAAAGCTCTGATTAAATGAAGCTAATCCCAAAGTAAGGTGGAGAGGAAGGTTATCTTCAGCATCTGGTGAAGATTTCTTCTCTATTTGGCCTTCCAATGCTGGAGATATTTCTGTTCTCTTTACTTATCATGAGTCTCCAAAGGGATTACATGGGCGTGGCCAAAGATTTATTTAAATGACAGTTTTGTAAACAAGGTAAGGGTCTTTAGAAATAAATAGCAAATTTGGTTAAATATAATTAGCTCAGATATTTTTAATATCTCTTAGTGTGAACAGCTGATTTTAATATAATACTTTGTCACAAAAATACTCAACATGATAATAAATACTAGATAATAAATAAACATTTGATAGGACTGCAATGTTCATGAAAAAGTTGATTTTGGGCTTTTTTTCTTTTTTGGTTACACATGGCAATGCTCAGGGGTTACTCCTGGGTCTACACTTAGGAATTACTCCTGGTGCAGCTTGGAGGACCACAGGGGATGCCTGGGATTGAACCCATGTCAGTTACATGCAAGGCAAAGAACTTACCTGCTATACGATTGCTCTGGCCCTAAAGTTGATTCTATATTTGTATAGTCATCACATATTTGTATAGTCATCACATATTTATTTGTACATGAATGTGATATGAATAAACACACTTTTCTATTTATATATGGTCATACTTGTTCTTGATTTTTTATTGTGTCTAGCATAGAATATGGGATCTCACAAATGCAAGGAAATTTCTCTATCACAAAGTCATATTTCTGGTCCTAAATTTATATTGATCATTTGGAGAAAGTGTGTAGGGCATTGTAGTGATTGGAAATTATGTCAGGAATATTTACAAGGAGGCTCTAAATGAGATAAAGTGGATTGATAATGAAAGTGTGAGTGGGCTAAAACCCAGATTGCAAAAAAATGTGTCATGGAAGAGATGAAGAAAGTACATTTATTTTGTTGAGGACTGAGTAGGGGTGGAAAGTCAAAAGAGAGTAGTTGAGAGCAGAAGGAATTTTAGTTATGCTAATATAAGTTAAGTATATATGTATATAATATATAAGATAAAAAATATAGTTTGGATAATATGTTAAAGGAAGCATTCAGGAGGAATACAATATGGAGAACAGATGAGTGGAGTAGTTGAAGAGATATTTACAAACTGCCAATAAAATTGTGAGGGAAAGCATCTTTTGATTTTTGGGAGAAAATCTAGAACAAAAAATGTAAGATTAATAGTGAGTTATATGGAGCCAGAGCAGTAGTACATTGAGTAGAGCATTTGCCTTGAATGTAACTGAAATCATTTCTATCCCCAGCATCCCACATGGTTCCCCAAGCACCACTAGGAATAATTCCTGAATGCAGAGCCAGGAGTAACCCTTAAGCATCACTGAGTGTTGAAAAAAAGTTACATGTAATTAATAATTCTTCCACACCTGCCTTTCCAGCTGTTGCAGGTGTGGCTGTGGTGCCTGGCTGCATTGGCAGGTGGCAGGCAAGAGACAAGCTTGTCTACACCCAGGGCTCTGCCCCATGGGCCCTGGATGGTTGATGGTCTAATATAGAAAATGTTTGGGCTCCCTGGATGAACCAAGAGCCACGGCAGAGGCTGGCAAGCTACCTGTTGTGTATTCGATATGCCAAAAACAGTAACAATAATTTACTTCATTCCCAATGAATGGAGAAGATACTGGCTCCTGCTTGAGCAAATCAATGAACAATGGGAAGACTAGACAAGACTAGACTAGACAAGTTAATAATTATTAATAGCTGGAAATGATAAGCACTTCAATATGTTGGAAAGACATACGTAGTACATTGAGTAGAGCATTTGCCTTCAATGTAACTGAAACCAGTTCATCCCCAGCATCCCACATGGTTCCCCCAAGCACCACTAGGAATAATTCCTGAATGCAGAGCCAGGAGTAACCCCTAAGCATCACTGGGTGTTACAAAAAAAAGTTACATGTAATTAATAATTCCTCCACACCTGCCCCTCCAGCTGTTGCAGGTGTGGCTGTGGTGCCTGGCTACATTGGCAGGTGGCAGGCAGAAGACAGGCTTGTCTATACCCAGGGCTCTGCCTCATGGGTCCTGGATGGTTGATTGTCTAATATAGAAAAAGTTTGGACTCTCTGGATGAACCCAGAGCCACGGCAGAGCCTAGCAAGCTACCTGTGGTGTATTCGATATGCCAAAAACAGTAACAATAATTTACTTCATTCCCAAGGAATGGAGACGTTACTGGCGCCTGCTCAAGCAAATCAATGAACAATGGGAAGACTAGACAAGACTAGACTAGACAAGTTAATAATTATTAATAGCTGGAAATGATAAGCACTTCAATATGTTGGAAAGACATATTATTAAACTATCATCAACAGTATTATAGACCACAGTTCTCAATAAAAGTGAAACAAAGAAAACAGTATAAGTTCTGAACTCAGACTTTACAAAATACTCACAGGAATGGTCAGAAGGACATAGGAAAACTACCCAAGAAAGGAGATGAGGAAAATCAGAATACGGGAAAATCAGGACTGGAGCAAATGTGTTAAAGTTTGAAAGAGCAAATAGTTAACATTGTTAACTTTGTGTGTGTGTGTGTGTGTGTGTGTGTGTTTTCCTTTTTCTGGGTCACACCGGGCGATGCTTAGTAGTTACTCCTGGCTCTGCACTCAGGAGTTACTCCTGGCGGTGCTTGGGGGGACCATATGGGATGCTCCAATAGAACCTGGGTCCCACTGCATGCAAGGCAAATGCCCTCCCTGGTGGACTATCGTTCTGGCCCCAACATTGTTAAATTTCAAGTGAAAAATAAAGAGTAATAAATGTTTCTAGATTTAATGCTAGTAGTATGTCATCAGTTGTAAATAAATTGCTGGGCAGGTCTGAGGGAGAGGAGGGATTGAACCAATTTGTGTTTAATCAACATAATTTTGACTCCTGAGTTAAAGAGACTCAGGCTTGAAAACTGGGAGACCAGTTGTAAAGCTGGTCCGGGGAAATGAGAATGGTAACCTCAAGGAGCATATGGTTGAAAAGCTAGGGAAGACGTTAGGTCCTGACTCCAGCTCGACCACAGTCCTTTATGTGGTCAACAAGACAACAAGACAGTCTGTCAATTGAACTTAGAAGTCCACGTATATTTATTTTGCTTTTTAAATTATGCATAAACTATGGAAATATGGAGTCAACATCAACAGATAGAAACTGACAACAGAGTAGATCCGGGGGTGATATCAGTAATTTAGTCTAGGTTACTTGAAAGTTGAGCTATGGTTTTTACCAGTTGTCCATGAGCTTAATGAATAAAAAATGCTAGTGTATATGTTTTGGGGATAGAGAGATAATGCAGAGGGTAAGGTGCTTATTTTGGACACGACTGACCCTGTCACTTGATGTGGTTCCCTGAGCCGCCAGGACTTATCCCCAAGTGTAAACCCAGGAGTAAGCCCTGAGTACTACAGGGTGTGGCCTCCCTCAACATCCCTAAAATATGTATTTAAAGTTTATAAAGTGAATTGTTTAATTGAATAATTGAGTAAAGCGAATTATATTGCTGTTATAGCAAGCCTGTGGATGATTAATTACGGTTTGGGAACTACTACTCGGTTTGCTCCTCTGCTAAGGTTCTGTGACACTATTATGGGATCATATGTGCTATACTTTATCCCACCCGCATGGCAAAGCCTGGCAAGCTACCCATGTCATATTTGATATGCCAAATACCAGTAACAATTATAGACCTCATTCCCATGACTTGGTGGAGTGGTTTGAGGCTCTGGAGTGGGCAGATGCCCTTGGGCTATCTTGCATGTGACAGGACATATTGAGATGTTACTGGTTTCCTCTTGAGTAATCAATGATCTACGGGAAGTCAAGTGATCAAGTGAAGGTTCTGTAAATTAATAGGCAATATTTTCATTATTTAATGATGACTGTTTTGAGAAATGAAATCTGGAAGAATAGACCAAGTGTTTGAAATGTGAAATGAAGCCTGGTTTAATGGGAAAACAAATTCCTCTGTTTGAGAGGTCAGTATACATGTATATATACTGACCTCTCATATATATATATATATATATATATATATATATATATATACAAGGTTTATATATAAACTTTCTCTTGCTCGAGAGCAAGAGAAACCTCAAATGAGGAGATAAATAAAGGAACACGTTTCTGACATGATTAAAAAAACCTTATGAAATTAAGATTAGTTATAATCAAGCTCAGGCACCTACACACCTGTGGATACTTCAGATCCTTTGGCACTTTAATGTCCCCAGCAACCCTTCAGGGACCTCTTTCTATTCCCTTGGCGCAGATGAAGAAATAGAAGGTTCATAGAGTCTAAATAACAGGCCTAAGACACTTGTGCAAGGGTAGTTCCTTACCCCTTCACTATCTCTCCAGATCTGTGTTTGCCCTGAGGAGCTGCTATCAGTGTAACAGACTGGACAAATGAAATGCTTTCTCCATGATGTAGAAACTTGAAAAATCCTTCAGAGGCAAGTAGATAAGTTTCCTCAGTGAGACCATGATAGAAAAAAAAAAACAACAACAAAGAGAGGGGTGGGGATGAAAGGACCTTGGCAGAGAAGCAGAGAAGACTGTTGAGGGGGTAACAGGCTTGAAGGACACAGGAGAATTGGTGCATAAACTCCTGCTGGGAATCATGAAAGGGGCGAGTGTTTCTGAGCTGCTGCTTTATTTGTCCAGGAAGTAGAAGCCAAGATAATTTTCACCTTAATTTTTTTTAATTGAATGAAGTACAGTGATTTACAATACTGTTGTTGGTGGCTTCCCAAGCTTATAATTCCAATGCCACATTCATTACTAGTGAGCTCTCTGTGTCCCCCCAAGGACCTCTTACTGCTTACAGACCCTAACCTGACTCCAGATGGTTCTGGGGTAAGACAAATGTTTGTCTTATTGCACTCATTCTCTCTCCCCATCTTTGTTTCCGCTTCTCCTTTATGGTCCAGGATAAGTAAAGGAAAATCAGTGAGTAGACAGATCACTAGATCACTAGATCACTAGACATCCCATTGCTCATTGATTTCCTCGAGCGGGCATGAGTAACATTTCCATTTGACCCTATCATGTGCCAGTGTAGCCCAATGGCATCCTGGTTTGCTTCAGGAATACGAAGAGCCTCAAATTGTTCCTTCAGGGTCTTGACCAAGAATTCTGACCATATTGTAGGTGGGCAGCCACATGATCTTTTGACATCCCGTGGGATCCAGTCGGTTAACGGCTCTAGTCCAGCGGTCATCTCCAAATCGCATTACATGTCCAGCCCATCTGATTTTAGATGCCTTGGCAACAAGACAGCATCCCTGACTCTGGAACAGTGACGGAGGTCGGAGCTCCGGATTCCTTCTTTCACTTGAGTGAAGTGTGATATTCCAAGCATAGCTCTTTTGATCCCTCGTTGGGAGACCCTAATAGCATTCTCATCCTGCTTTCGTAGGGCCTCGCGCAAATGCTGGCTGACTTTGACCGAGAATGTGGAAAGATAGGTCTACAGCTGAATCTCAACAAAACTATGTTCATGAAAAATGAACTAGTTCCAGAGGCCCCATTCACTCTCAATGGAACAAACATCTCTGAATGCAGCAGTTATGTGTACCTAGATCGAGAAGTCAACATGATGAACTACCTAGAACCTGAACTGCGCGGGAGGAAAAGAGTGGCATGGAATGCCTTCAAAGACATCAAAGAAATAGCTAAAAGGACAAAGAATCTCCGGCTCCAGGTACATCTCTTTGACTCCACCATTCTCCCTGCATTAACATACGCCTCAGAGACCTGAGTAGGCAGATATGGAGAAATAACAAACCAGTCCTTCAAAGACTTCTAAAACTATTCCTAATGAAATCATTCCCTTCCCTTTGTTATTATTGAGATACCTGGTGGGTTTGAGGTAGACTGTCTGCATAGGTTCTTACTGGGGTCTTTTATATCACTGTGTTGTTTGTACTCATTCTGGTGGTCATGCTTGCTGAGGCTGAGGGGCCACCCACTTTAATCTCTGGTCCTCACACACTCCTGGCTGTGGTGCTCTGGAGATACCATAATCTCTTATGGTGCCTGGATGTCCAAGAGCAGAGTTGCAGGGATGGTGTTCAATGCATGTGGGCTCTACTCGCGAGTCAACTCATAACTTGGTGCTTGCCACACATGTGGGTTTTGCTACTAAGCCATTTTCCAGCTTTTCCAAATATGTTCTAAATAAAATTGCTTCTGTTGAATGTTCACAACTTGTGTTTTAACATTAATTTTACAGTAAAAGGATTTCTCTAGCATAAGGGAGCTCCTTTCCATCACGCAAGTACACAAATTCACTATTTTCTGCTTTGAATGACAAGTAAAGGTCCTCAGACCTTCTCTTGGCTATAGAATTTCATGCATACACATTAATATTTTCCTCTTATCTTCTTTTGAGCCCACACACAAAATAAAAGAGCCTTTATTTCTTTTTTTTTTTTTTTTTGGGTCACACCTGGCAATGTTCAGGGGTTACTCCTGGCTCTGCACTCAGGAATTACTCCTGGCGGTGCTTGGGGGACCATATGGGATGCCGGGGATGGAGCCCTGGCTGGCACGGGCCGGCCGCATGCAAGGCAAACGCCCTACCCGCTGGACTATCGCTCTGGCTCCTATTTCTTTTCATTAACTAACTGGGCCAGGGGGTTACTATAGAGGCTTGAGGGAGGTTGTACTGTTTGAGTCCTGTAGTTTTGGGGATTCCAGGGTGGATTCTTAACAAATGAAAGTGAGAACCATAAAAAGGATACAATTATCATCCCTTGCCCCATCCTTTCCCACCAACAGCTGAAGAACTCTGTGCTACCAAGAAGAGAAATGGCACTAAGATTGAAGGAGTCCAGATTTATTAAAGATTGCCTCCAATTCTACTTCTCTTTGAAAAAAAAAAAAAAAAAAAAAAGCCCCCCGGCTAAATTCGCAGAGTGGACACATGTGAAAAATCAAACTTGCTACTTTAACATAGTAGACACCATAGTACTATTAGTATTTATCCTCTTATAAGGACTATGTTCACTATCCTTTCACAAAGTTCTTTCCCCATATAATCTCTCTCTCTCTCTCTCTCTCTCTCTATATATATATATATATATATATATATATATATATATATACATGCACTTAAATGTACCTTTGTATTGTATCATATGACCCTGTCTCACATAAATGTTTATACTCAAAACCTAAAGCACATTGCTGGCAAATAAAATCAGGTTTTAAATCTAGATTTTTTTTTCTTTTTGGGTCACACCTGGAGATGCTCAGGGCTTACTACAGGCTCTGCACTCAGGAATTACTCCTAGCAGTGCTCAGGGGGACCATATGGGATGCTGGGGATCAAACCTAGGTCAGCTGCATGCAAAGCAAATGCCTCCCTGCTGGACTATCGCTCCAGTTGATTTTAGGAACTTCCCAAGAGTTCCAGGTTTCTCCACTGCTTCTCTATGTAGTACCTTCCTACATTTATAGTATGTCTAAGTGAAATGATAAACTAATTTTGAAATGTCCAATTATGATTTTTTTTCCATTGCCTAGGAAACTGTGGTTAGTTTTTAAAGATGTAGACATCCTAACATTTCATTGTATTATTCCCAGGCATAACAGGGTCTCTCTGAGACCACACAATGTCAGAGTATAAATAATGCACACTGGGATTGAGTTTGTCCTTTTCTGTAATGATCTGTTTAATTAACTAAGGCCAGACAGTTGTGCATAGACTGTATTCACAAAAATTATTTTCTTGCATTTTAATTCAAATTTCTGTTCTTTCTGATTCACCCCTTGCAGATTAATGATTCTCACATTTTAAAATAGGAACAGATAACTGGAGGGGTGATAGAATTTATTCTCTTGGGCCCATCCAGTGACTGGGTCACTCATCTTGTGCTTTCTCCTCCCCACCCACCTTATACTGGCGACAGTGTTAGGGGATCTTCATTGGTCTTCTCACCTGGTTCTGTAGGCTACTCTGTATGACCATCATTTATCATTAACTTTGACTTTGTCAGTGTCTCATATGATGAACATTTTTTTGGGGAACATAAAATTATGAACCATGCCACCTAATTATTTTTATCCCTGGAAGTGCGTGAGCTATGACTGCTAGTTTGCTGTGTACAGCTGTCTGCAATCTTTGATTCTCAAGTAAGAAGAGCTCTGTAATGGGTTGATCATTAGGTTTTGAATTGGTGACTCCATTAATTATCTAATTCATTAAAAATGCAATGATTTTGTGCAAAATTTAACAAAGCCTGTACCATTTGCTTGCTGAGAACAATTCTTTGTACTTTTCTATAGTTTATGAACAAGTTAGGCCTCAATGGATTACAGATTTACTTGTAAAACCATAAATTTATAGAAAAATCATTTCTAAAAAATCATAGGAATATAGAAAAATACTAAAAAGGAGTACCTTAGAATCATGGGTGAGTACATATTTCTCAAGAATTGATACAAAGGGGCTGGAGCCAAAGCACAGCCAGTAAGAGGCTTACCTTGCATGTGGCTGACCCGGGTTTGATCCGTGGCATCCCATATGGTTCCCCAAGCACCCACAGGAGTAATTCCTGAGTGCAGAGCCAGGAGTCAAGTGTAGCATTGTCAGGTGTAACCCAAAAAGCAAAAAAAAAAAAAAGACTTGATACAAAAGCTTGGCTACTGATATGACATTAAAAAATCATGGAAAATGATAAATTGCACTGCACTGAACCAATATTTTATAACTGTACTCTGAGAAATACTATGTTAAGGAGATGAAAATGTACCATACAGTATCTAACTAAAGACTCATATCTTGAATATACAAAGATCTCTCAATATTTAACAGCAGAAAATAAAAATAGTGACAATGTCAAATACTGACAAAATGAACTAGTTCCAGAGGCCCCAATCACTCTCAATGGAACAAACATCTCTGAATGCAGCAGTTATGTGTACCTAGGTCGAGAAATCAACATGATGAACAACCTAAAACCTGAGCTGTGCAAGAGGAAGAGAGTGGCATGGATGCCTTCAAAGGCATCGAAGAAATAGCTAAAAGGACAAAGAACCTCCGACTCCGGGCACATCTCTTTGACTCCACTGTTCTCCCTGCATTAACATATGCCTCAGAGACCTGGGCCCTATGAAAGCAGGATGAGAATACTATTCGGTCTCCCAGAGAGGAATTGAAAGAGCTATGCTTGAAATATCACGCCTCACTCAAGTGAGAGAAGGAATCCGGAGTTCTGATCTCCATCGCTATTCCAGAATCAGGGATGCTGTCTCGTTTGCCAAGGCATCGAAAATTAGATGGGCTGAACATGTAATGCAATTTGGAGACAACCGCTGGACTAGAGCTGTTACCGACTGGATCCCACGGAATGTCAAAAAGATAACATGGCTGCCCACCTACAAGATGGTCAGACTTCCTTGTCAAGACCCTGAAGGAACTGTTTGAGGCTCTTCATATTCCTGAATCAACCAGATGCCATTGGGCTACATTGGCACGTGATAGGGTCCAGTGGAAATGTTACTGGCGCCCACTAGAGCAAATCGATGAATAACGGGATTCAAGTGATCAAGTGATCAAGTCAAATGCTGAAGAGAATGAGAAAAACTAGTGCATAAATATGTTATTGGAGTGAAAGTAAAATATGCAGTCACATTGAAAAATGGGTTAATATTTTCTTGGAAAACAAAATAGTCCTCAGGGCCAGAGATATATTACAGGGTTAAGGTTCTTCTTTTGCTCATGACCAACCCTAGTTTGATCTTCTGCACTACCTGTGATCCCATGAGCACAACCAGGAATGATCACTGGGCATGGAGCCAGGAGCAAGCCTTGAACATATCAGGTTTGGCTGTTCCTCCTTTCCCCACTAACAAAAACAACTACTGCTGAACCAAGCCCTGACACTCCTGGATATTCATTCTAATGTGAGGAGTGCTATAATCACACACCACTTGTACATAAATATTTATGTGAGTTTCATTTATAATAGTTTCAATCAATACACACGTTCTTTAACATATGAATGGTTAAACAAAAGGTAGTATATACTATACCAGAGACATCAGCAAAATGATCTATCAATATAAACAAGTGGGATGAATATCTAGAATTACACCAAATAAAAAAACATCAAGTTGGGGCTGGAGTGATAGCACAGTCGGTAGGGCATTTGTCTTGCGTGGCTGATGTGGGTTCCATTTCCCACATCCCATGTGGTACCCAAAGCACCTCCAGGAAAAATTCCTGAGTACAGAGTCAGGAGTAACCCCTGAGAATTGATGGCTGTGACCCAATGAAGCAGGAATGTCCTGTCGGGTCTGAGGCGCAGAGATGAGACACCAGGAACACAACGTATTTCCATTAATATTTTTAATAATCATCAGCCGGAGGGGCAGCAACTCTCATCTTAGTGGCTAACTGACCGAAGCTGATTGACTGCAGCTAACTGACCAGAGCTCACTGGCATGAGCTCACTCACTTGAACTAACTCATTTGACTGACCGAACTGACTGACCACCTCCACACAGACCCCAACTCCCTTATTCCCTCATCTCAAAGGGCAATACAGTTTAGTTTGCATGGTTTACATTACAAAGACAGTTCACATTCATTGAATAGGACTTAGGAATAATAGGAAGGAGACAACCAGGAACCAAAAACCTGCAGGGGGTGCTATCTAGGTAAGATGAGATGAACAAAAGAATGCATTACAGTTGCTAATGCAGCCTTCCGGACTAGCCCATGATGGCAAGGACGTGTCAGACAGAAGAACAAGAAAAACCTGTTTTCTGCCTAACTTTAAGCATCGTCCATTAGACTCCATCTTGAGCTAGTTATAGCCAACAGGGAAATGTGCAGAGAAATGACCTAGGATAGCCTTGTCTGGGTATACCTGCAGCTTTGATTAACAGTCTCACTAGGGATTTCTACATACTAACTCTATTGGGGAGACAGTCTGCCGGAAGTCCCTGTGTATCTGTTAACAGGCAGTATCCATCAGACCTTCCTTCACATATCCTTAGATCTACCTTCTGCCAACACCCAAAGTCAAAACAAGAAACAAAGTCAAGTCAATCCTAAAGAGGATGTACTACCGAACTCTACTTACGTATCATCTTGATATGCCAACATTATAGACATGTAATTGGAATAATACAATGATTATCAGAGTTTAAGGAATGGACAAAAGTAGGTGTAACTCTGAAAGGAGAGTAATGTTTCTGTAACTTGACAGTATTGGTACCAATATCTTGTGATATTATATTATCACCTAGTCAGTTTATCACATCACATTCTACCCATATTATAATTTTCACTTGATCAGTTGAATCCTGTTATTCATTGATTTGCTCGAGCAGGCGCCAGTAACATTTCCACTGGACCCTATCACGTGCCAATGTAGCCCAATGGCATCTGGTTGATTCAGGAATATAAAGAGCCTCAAACCGTTCCTTCAGGGTCTTGACAAGGAAGTCTGACCATCTTGTAGGTGGGCAGCCACGTGATCTTTTGTCATCCCGTGGGATCCAGTCGGTAATGGCTCTATTCCATCGGTTGTCTCTAAATCGCATTACATGTCTAGCCCATCTGATTTTTTGATGCCTTGGCAAACGAGACAGCGTCCCTGATTCTGGAATAGCGATGGAGGTCAGAACTCTGGATTCCTTCTCTCACTTGAGTGAGGCGTGATATTCCAAGCATAGCTCTTTCGATTCCTCTCTGGGAGACCCGAATAGCATTCTCATCCTGCTTTCGTAGGGCCCAGGTCTCTGAGGCATATGTTAATGCAGGGAGAACAGTGGATGTAGTCAAAGAGATGTGCCCAGAGCCAGTGGTTCTTTGTCCTTTTAGCTGTTTCTTCGATGCCTTTGAAGGCATTCCATGCCTCTCTCTTCCCTCCTGCGCAGCTCAGGTTTTAGGTCATTCATCATGTTGATTTCTCGACCTAGGTACACATAACTGCTGCATTCAGAGATGTTTGTTCCATTGAGAGTGAATGGGGCCTCTGGAACTAGTTCATTTCTTCATAAACATGGTTATTATAATAACCATGGTACACCCGGCAGAGCAGAAACCAGCTTTCCCTGTTGAACCCCCTGCATTCCATGGACCACGAGAGCAACTTCTGACCCGAGTCCACCATCCCGATGGAGCCTCAGAGGAGCCCAGAGAAACCCCCCCACACCTTTCTGGCAGCTATCTTCACAATCCACAGCTGGTAAGATCTCCACCCAGCAGATTAATCCAGTCTCCAGTCTGCAGATTAATCCAGTCTCCAGCCAAGCTTGTCAGAAACCCAGCCTACAAGGACCCACCCTGCAGAGTCGTAGTTGGCATGACTTGAGAGCTCACTGAAAATAATCATTGATCTGAATTCCCAGTCTCCACATTCACTAGGCATGGCTGAGTCAGCTCTATTTATATGCCTATGTTATGTATTGGCATATCAAACTCTAAGAATTATAACCTGAATGTGGTACATAGCTTTTGAGGTTGCTCTTGAGAGCTAATTTTTTTTTCAAATTATCATATGAAAAAACAAAAGTAGACTTTTTGAAGTCTTTTTGGGTCACACCTGATGATGCTGAGGGATTACTCCTGGCTCTGCACTAAGTAATTACTCACATATGGGATGCCAAGGAATTAAACCTGGGTGGACCTTGTGCAAGGAAAATACCCTACCAGCTATACTACCATTCCGGCCTCACAAAAGTACATTTTAATGGTATCCTAAAATTAAGAAATTAGGTGGTTGAACACTTCAATCATTTAAAACTCTATCTTCACATATGCAATTTTTATTTGCCTGAACAGTCCAACTACCTATTTTATTCTAAATAATACATTTTAAGTATCCAGATTTTTAACTCCATTGCCTCATCTTAATTAAGAGTTAAACTAATTTAATGTCTATCTAAAACTATGATTAAGCTTTAGATAGTTGTTTAATTAAAACTTATCTACAAAGCTGTGAAGGGACAGGAAAAGAGAGGACACAGGCTTTTTGGGTGGAAACAGGAAGGCAGAGAGAGATAAGAAAATGTATCCAAGAGAGAACATGGGCTTTCAGAGAAAGCCTTATCTAAAACCATTTTTATTCAATTTTTAAAATAATTTGCTAGCATTTTTTTATTACTGGTAAAACTGTTGATGAGCATAAGAGAGTTTATTGTTAGACTTCTGTGTGCACTGATAGAGCTTTATAATTAAAGTTTTTAAGAAACTGAACCCTCTAATGAAATTAAGAACTACATGTTTGTTGCCTCCTCCCACCTCCTTACACCAATTTTCTGCTGAGGTTTCTTATAGTTAAATTACTATTACTGTTTTAGCCCTATGTACCCAATATTATAACATAGCTGCTTTGTTTCATAAAGAACCATAATCTTTGAGTCTTTGAATATATTAAAATGCCTTGGTTGAGTTTTTAAATGACAATTTGCTCAATGTTTGTCTATGACTATGATATGATTTTTCCCTCAATTTTTTTTTGCAGCATTTCACTAGGCATATAATGCTAGAGATGAAAAAATCAACCTAATGTTTTTTCTTTGTTGCTCTGCCTAAAACTTTTTAAATACGGAATATTCAACTGCTGTCTTCTATAGTTTAATGATAAACTGTTAAGGTGCTCCAATTATTTTTTTAATGAAGAAAATAACTCAAACATTGTTAAACTTTCATTTCAGTTTCTTTAAATCCTGTTTCTGAGAAATTATCAGACCAGCCCTACCCTGGCCTTCATGATGACTATGGCACTTTCTCCGCACAATCAGAACAGTCAGCTCATTCCCTCAGCATTCCGTCATGGAAAGTTCTAGTTCCTCTTGGCTGTGATCTACTGACAAAGGAGATAATGGAGTTAAAAGGATAAATGGGTATTGACTATACTCGTGTTCTTTACAGTTTTATTTAATTAAATTTAATTGATTTATGATTGGTTTACAATACTATAAACTCTCTTATACTCATCAACACTTTTACCAGTAATAAAAAATGTAGCAAATTATTTAAAAAATTGAATAAAAATGGTTTTAGATAAAGGCTGATAGATAGATGCAGATACACCCGGCAGAGCAGATACCAGCTTTCCTCGTTGAACCCCCTACATTCCATGGACCACAAGAGTGACTTCTGGCCTGAGTCTACCATCAAGATAGAGCCTCAGAAGAACCCAGAGGAACTCCCCACACCATGCTGGCAGTGATCTTCACCATCCACACTCCACAGCTCATAAGATTTCCACCCAAGAGATTAAACCAACCTCCAGTCCTGCTTGTAGAAACCCAGACTACAAGGACCCACCCTTCAGAGACCTGCCCTTCAGAAGAGAGTATTTCAAGTCCAGGAATGCTTGAGCCACAGATGCGGATACACCAGGCAGAGCAGATACCAGCTTTCCCTGTTGCACGCGGTCGCTGTGTGGCCATGCAATTTACCTCCAAATTACCATGAATATTCTACCCACCCCTCTCAGAGAGCCCCCAAAACTACTGAGAGTATAGGGCCCACATGGCAGAGCCTGGCAAACTCTTCAGCGCCACCCTCGAGAACATCATGTGACAATTAGAATGGGAAGGAATGGGAGTGAAGATAGATGGTCAGCAACTATATCACCTCTGCTTCACTGATGACATCATTCTAATAACACCAAACATTAGCCGAGCAGCACAAATGCTGTCTGACTTCGACTGAGAATGTGGAAAAATAGGTCTATAGCTGGTATTCGATATGCCAAAACCAGTAATAAAAATGCTTATCTTCCTGACCCTAAAAGAGCCCTTAATATGGCAGCACTAAGAAAGATGAACAAGCAGAACCTGATAAAATTTCACAGCCAACCTAGGCTGCCAAAACAAAGAAGAACTAAAATGACTGTCTGTACTTTCAATGCATCAGCTGGCTTTGGAAGCATATATTGAGGATCTGATGGTGCAAGTGCAAAAGATCAAGTACGACATCATTGGTCTGACTGAGACAAGGAGGCATCAGTCACATGAAGCTGTATTTGACATTGGAGAAGAATTGTTCCTCAGAACATGCAATGAAAGAGACATGGCATCGGTGGCATTGGTGTCCTTGTCAACACGAACATGGCTGTCAACATTGATTCATTTGAATGCCTAACAAACCGGATACGATGATTACACTTGAAGAGATGTGGATCCACTGCCATCAATTTCTATCATCGTTGCCTATGCACCAACATCAACATACAAGAAAGATGAAATTGAGAAATTCTACATGGAACTGGAGATCACACCTTCTACAAGATCATAGTCAGTGATATTAATGCCAAGATAGGACAGAGAAGATCAGCCAAAGCACTCCACATCGGGACCCATGGCCTAGAATGGAATGAACAGGGTAAGAGACTCTCTGAGTTCATCATGTCCACCAAGACCATTCATGGGAACTCATAGTTCCAGAAGGCTGAAGCGAGCGTTGGACATGGGAATCTCCTGGTGGACAGCTCCACAATGAAACTGACCACATCATCTTCAATAGAAGGTTTTCCCTGACCGATGTCACTGTCCTCCCAAAATTCCAAAAAGGATTGGACCACAGTCTCCTTCATGTAAAATTCTACTTCACGCCACGGGGTGAAAAGGCTGCAAAGTTTAAGAAGAGAACTCCCAGAACGACTACCAACTGGGAACTCTTTGGCACCATTGTGGCAACATGGGAATATATCATCATTGACAACATTGATGAAGAATACAATCGACTGGATCAACACCTCCATGATTGTGCGAAGAATGCTGAGAGAGAGAAAGACACAAAAGGACGCCTCTCTTCAGAAACTCTTGAGCACATTCACCAACGTGGCAAGGTGCGAGCCTCAGGCAACCAAATGCTAACATACAAGCTTGCAAAGCAGTGCAGAGAAGCGATAAAGGAAGACCTAAAAGAGAGAAGAGCAGAAATACTAGAGGATGCAGCAGAAGCTGGGAAAAGTATTCACACCGCCCGCCTGACCTTCACCAACTATAAGAACAAGATGACTGCCCTCCGACGTCCTGATGGATAGATCACATCTTCCAGAAAGGCAATGAAGATTATCCATGATTTCTACTCAAATCTCTTTGATAGCCATGTCCACCTGCCCTAATACCAAATTCCACAGGATGTATATGTCATTCCTAACATTCTCCCTTCTGAAATCCGACATGCCATTTTGTCGGTAAAGAAGAGAACAGCACCCGGCCCAGACAAAGTCAGACCCGAACACCTGAAGACTCTGCCTTCAGTACTCATCAATATACTAGCTCGGCTCTTCACATGCTACCTGTCTGAATGCAAGGTGCCCTCCCAATGGAAAACCAGCAGGATAGTTCTACTGTTCAAGAAGGGAGACATTCACGACACTGATAACTATCACCCCATCTGCCTGTTGTCCGTCATCTATAAGCTGTTTACTAGAGTCATCCGGAGCAGGATTGGCAGAACATTAGATGAAGAGCAGCCATGCGAGCAAGCTGGTTTCCGAAAAGTATTCAGCACAATAGACCATAGCCACACGGTAACCAAGTTCATTGAGGTTTGTAGGGAGTACAAAATGCCGCTCTGTCTCATGTTGATTGATTTAAAGAAAGCCTTTTATTCTGTGGAGACTGAAGCCTTAGCCAAACAGGGCTTTCAAACACAATATATTGAGATCCTTCGTGAGCTGTATTATGGATTCACCAGCAGGATCTCACCATTCTACAAGGAAGTGATCATCAATGTCAAAAGAGGGGTTTGGCAGGGGTGATACCATTTCCACAAAACTCTTCAGCGCCACCCTCGAGAACATCATGTGACAATTAGAATGGGAAGGAAAGGAATGGGAGTGAAGATAGATGGTCAGCAACTATATCACCTGTGCTTCTCTATGACATCATTCTAATAACACCAAACATTAGCCAAGCAGCACAAATGTTGTCTGACTTTGACTGAGAATGTGGAAAAATAGGTCTACAGCTGAATCTGAACATAACTATGTTAATGAAAAATGAACTAGTTACTGAGGCCCCATTCACTCTCAATGGAACAGACATCTCTGAATGCAGCAGTTATGTGTATCTAGGTCGAGAAGTCAACATGTTGAACGACCTAATATCTGAGCTGTGCAGGAGGAAGAGAGTGGCATGGAATGCCTTCAGAAACATCGAAGAAATATCTCTGTATCACTGTCTTCCCATTCATCATTGATTTGCTTGAGCGGGCACCAGTAACATCTCCATATGTCCTGTCTCATGCAAGTAGAGCTCAAGGGCACCTGCTTGCTCCAGGAACATAAAGAGCCTCAAACATTCCATCAGGTCATGGGAATGAGGTTATAATCGTCACTGGTATTTGGCATATCAAATACCAAATACAACAAGGGTAGCTTGCCAGGCTCTGCCGTGAGGGTATAATACACTTATAGTCATCTCTAAATCCAGCATTTATTGATGAACCGTGCTGCCACTTCCGGCCGCGCGAGCTGGGCTGTGATAGTCTGGTCTGCTGGTGGAGTTCTGATGAGGAGGAAGTCCAGATGTGGAAAATTGAGGCCCTCATGGAGTGGGGGTCATCAGGCTTTGTTGCGAGGCTCTGCTGGGGTGGCGGGCCAGGGCTGGACTCCCGCCATCCCTCCCGGGTGTCTTGTTAGCGGCTGGGCACAGGCAGAGCCAGTAGCAGCTCTGCCCCATTTCTGTGAGTCTTGGATCAGCATACCTGGGCCGGATTTAAAAAAGACTGCTGCAGGGTGGATCTCAATGAGCCAGGCTGTGATAGTCTGGTCTGCTGGGTGGAGTTCTGACAAGGGGGAAGTCCGGATGTGGAAAATGGAGGCCCTTATGGAGTGGGGGATCATCAGGCTTGTTGCGAGGCTCTGATGGGGGTGGCGGGCCAGGTCTAGACTCCCGCCATCCCCTCCCGGGCGCCTCAAAAATATCTCTAAAAGGACAAAGAACCTTCGGCTCCAGGCACATCTGTTCGGCTCCACTGTTATCCCTGCATTAACATATGCCTCAGAGACCTGGCCCTACAAAAAGCAGGACGAGAATGCTATTCATGTCTCCCAGAGAGGAATCGAAAGAGCTATGCTTGAAATCTCATGCTTCACTCAAGTGAGAGAAGGAATCTGGAGTTCCAACCTCCATCGTTATTCTAGAATCACGGATGCTGTCTCGTTTGCCAAGGCATCGAAAATCAGATGGGCTGGACATGTAATTTGACTTGGAGACGACCTCTGGACTAGAGACGTTACTGAATGGATCCCATGGGATGTCAAAAGATCACTTGGTCGCCCACCTACAAGATGGTCAGACTTCTTAGTCAAGACCCTGAAGGAATGATTTGAGGCTCTTCGTATTCCTGAAGCAACCAGATGCCATTGGGCTACCTTTGGCACGTGATAGGGTCAAATGGAAATGTTACTGGCTCCCACTCAAGCAAATCGATGAATAACGGGATTCAAGTGACCAAGTGATCAAGTGATCAACTTACACCTTGGTATCTGACTTGGCTTTGCCCAACTACCATCAAAGCTCTAGTGCCACCATAGGATCAAATTGACCCCCTCTACAGAGGGTAGGTAAGATAGAGAAAGGACCAGTTTGCCAATAATAGTTTACAATGGAAATTAGAGACTAGGAAGACTGAGTTTTGAAAGTAATTAAAAGTATATATGTAATAACCCTTCAGTGCCTCATAGAAGTAGGTTGAGAGGGAGGGAATCTGGGGACATTGGTGGTGGGAAATGCACCCTGGTGGAGGGATGGGCTTATGACTGAAAGCCAATCATGAGCAACTTTGTAATTGTCTGTCTCAGGGTGATATAATAAAAAAAAATAAAACTGACCCCATTTACCTCACAGGGTCCTCCACCCCTTCCCTGTTCCTCTCACCCACCAATGGTAAGCAACATTGTTTTTCACAGCTACTAAGAGTTGTTTCTGTTGCATTTGGATGCCTGAAATACTACTTGAAAAAGTAAATGAATACAGTAATCGAGGCATGATGCAAAATAAATATACAAAAATTTATTGTTTCTATTATCAAACAGCAGATTAGAACAAAGAGAAATTAAGAAAAATAGCATTAACAATTGCATCAAAAAGAAAAAAAGCCTGGGAGTTGTCATCATCCTCTAAGAACCTCTTTCATTTAAAAAGAAGAAAACCACTTTGGTAACTGTATTTCTCACAGTGGTATAATAAAAATTTAAAAAATAATAAAATAAAAGCAAAAATAAAAAGTAAAAAAGAAGAAAACCAAATAGTAGAGGATTAAACTAATCCTACCAAAGAGGGTTTGTTTTGGAATACAGCCAGGGAGGAGCATCTTTCCTCTAGGTTTCAAAAGCTCTTTGCTTTAGGGGTTCTGAGCCACCCAAGAAGCACCTGAGCAGTGTTGAAATTGCTTTAATGCTATGGGCCCTCCTGGGAGATTCCTATTTAATTGGTCTGGCTCTGGTGTGGGCTGGTGGTAGTTCTAAATGCTCCCAGGAATTGCTCAAAACACCTCCATCTTCATCAAGCAATTATTAGAATCACCAGCAGGCACCTCTGGGGCAAGATTTCTGTCCCCACCCCAGGGTTACTGGGTCAGTTGCTCTGCAATGGGGCTTAGAGTTTGTATTTGTAATGAGTGTTGGGGGCTTCCTCTGCTGCTGGTGGTTTGGGATCTTCCTTTAGAGATGCTTGCTTGGGTGAGTTTTGTCCCCCTCAGGAAATGTTGCTACCCTCTCTTTTAATGCTGAAGAACATTATTTTTCTTACTTTTTATCACTTTATTACTATTGGTTTGTGAACATGCCTCTTGTTTTAGTTTTTCTTGTAATTTCTGTTTTTTTTATTTTAATAACACTTGGAGTGGTGCTGGGGCTTGCTCCTATCTCTGAATTCTGTGAACTCAAGACCATTCCAGGAGGTGCTCAGTTGGCCCATCTATTGTTGAAAACCAGGGTCTATAATGCAAAATACAAACTCCCCTTTGAGCTATTTTCCTGCTTCTTTTAACTTTTCCCCTTGATTCCCAGTCCTGACTCAGCAAAAACTCCCTATCTAATTCATTGGCTATATATTATTTAATAATAAAAACCAATAATTCAATAAACATTATTTTATATGTACGATATATTATTTTATATACTATATAAACCAATATATCACTTGATCACTTCATATCCCGGTATTCATCGATTTGCTCAGCAGGCGCAAGTAATGTTTCCATTTGACCCTAACACGTGCCAGTGTAGCCCAATGTCGTCTGTTTGTTTTGGGGGATATTAAGAGCCTTGAACTGTTTGTTTAGGGTCTTGATAAGGAAGTCTGACCATCTTGCAGGTGGGCAGCCACGCTATCTTTTGACATCCCGTGGGATCCAATCGGCAATGTCTCTAGTCCACCGGTCGTCTCCAGATATCATTATATGACCAGCCCATCTGATTTTTGATGTCCTGGCAGATGAGACAGTGTCCTTGATATTAGAATAGGTCAGAACTCCGGATTCCTTCTCTCACTTGAGTGAGGTGTAGTATTCCAAGCATGGCTCTTTCGATTCCTCTTTGGGAGACCTAGATAGTACATGGGTAGGGCAGTTGCCTTGCATACATTCCACCCGGGTGTTATTTCTAATACCACATATGGTCCCCAAAGTCCCAACAGTAGTGATAGCTGACACAGAGCCTGGTGCTCAGAGCCAGGTGTAAGCTATGAACACCACTGGGTGTAGCCTCAAAGCAAAATAACAGAATTTGGGCTAAAGCAAAATTATAGAATTTGGGCCAGAGATATACTACAGCAGGTAAGGCACTTGCTTTGCATGTGGCTGACCAGAACAGGTTTCTGTCCCCAGCACCTCATATGGTTCCCTGAGCACCAGGAAGAGCGATCCCTGATCATATCCAGGTATATAATTAATAAATTATATATTATTTTTAATGAACTTAAAGTTCAATAAGATCCTACACTAAGATACCTGAACTTTGAATTTATAATTGTTTAAAACTAAGTGACACTTGCACATTTACTTAAGAAGTAACAGGTTTCATGTTGAAACCTTAAGAAATAACAAGATTTCTGTTTCTTGTAGTGATGTTTGGAAGAGAGGAGGAAGTTAGTCCATGTATTTGAGGGTAAAGCAGATGTATTTCTTTTTTTTCATGTGTTTTTTTTTAAATTTTTTTATTATACCACCGTGAAACATACAATTACAAAGGTGTTCATAATTGGTTCTTGGTAATACAGTATACCAGCACCCATCCCTCCACCAGTGCCCCATTTCCACCACCAATGTACCCCACCCCCCCCGCCCACCCCCATGCTGCCTTAATAGCAGGTACCCCAGTTTCCTCTCTTTCTCTCTGTCTCTCTCTCTGTCTCTGCATCTCTCTCTCTCTGCTTTTACACATTGTGGCTAGCTCAAGCAGGTGTATTTCAAGGCTAACATTTGCACTGTGGCAGGGAGCATTATAAATCCTGAATAGGCTCACCTTTAAAATTGGATGAAGAATAATAATAAAGAGGAGGAGAAAGAGGAAGAGGAGGAAGAAAAGGAAGAGGAAGAGGAAGAGAAAAAAGAGGAAGAAGAGGAAGAAGAAGAAAAAAGGAAGAAGGAAGAAGTAGAAGAAAAGAAGAGGAAGAAAAGAAGAAAGGAAGAAAAGAAGAAACGAAGAAGAAAGTAGCAGAAAGAAGAAAGAAGAGGAAGAAGAAGAAGGAAGAAGAAATAGAAAAAAGAAGAGGAAGAAAAAAGAAGAAAGAAAAGAAGAAAGGCAGAAGAAGCAGAAGAAGCAGAAGAAAGATGAAGCAGAAGCAGGAGGAAGAGGAAGAGGAAGAGAAAGAGGAAGGAGGAGGAAGAGGAGGAGGAAGAGAAGGAGGAAGAGGAGAAGGAGAAGGAGAAGGAGGAGAAGAAGGAGAAGGAGAAGGAGAAGGAGGAGGAGGAAGAGGAGGAGGAGGAGGAGGAGAAGGAGAAGGAGAAGGAGAAGGAGAAGGAGAAGGAGAAGGAGAAGGAGAAGGGAGGGAAGGAGAAGGAGAAGGAGAAGGAGAAGGAGAAGGAGAAGGAGAAGGAGAAGGAGAAGAAGGAGAAGGAGAAGGAGAAGAAGAAGAAGAAGAAGAAGAAGAAGAAGAAGAAGAAGAAGAAGAAGAAGAAGAAGAAGAAGAAGAACCTACCTACCACAGAGGCAGACTGGGGGGGGGGAAAGAAATTTTGGGATATTGGTAGGGTGGTGGAGGGTGGGTGCTGGAACACTGTGTGGCTGAGACCCAATCATGACATGAACAGCTTTGTAAATACATATCTCACGGTGGTATAATAAAATTAAAAAAATGGTTACAATCAAGTGGATGAAATCTAGGAATGCTGACTTGATTTCCAAGAGATTATGGGTTGAGATATTTTCTAGTTGTTCTTTTACAATCCAATCTTTAATACACACATATACATATATGTATTTTACTTCTTTAAAGTTTCAAATAACATCAATGAAAAGCTAATTAGGCTAATTTAATTTTTGTGACTGGTTTTCAAATGCTAGTAAGTGATATAACCTTTGCCTAAAATAAAGATGTACTGACTTTCCACTAACTATAGTGTTATAAAGAATTGTCCATTTTCTGATTTTTTGATGTGTATGAAACACAGCCCTGGGGAGAAACTTATCAAAGCTGCTTGGTGTTACACTGGACATGACACATATTTAATAACTATTTCTAGATTTGTGACATCATTAAATTTACTTCACAATATTCACTTGGATAAATCATATGACACATACAAATATCACTAATTTTAGTACCTGATTCAGGAGAGGTTATATGATGCCAGATACAAATAGTGAGAAAAAGTATTATTTTCTGTCTCCTTTTAATTATACTGTTTTGTAAATAAAACAATGTTGATTTAAACACTGTAGATTTTCAATGCATGCCATTATAATTCAACAACTGAATGCACATTATGCTTACCAAGAGAAGTCTAATTTCTATCCGCTACTAGACAGTTTGGTATTTTACTTGATTTTGTCACTTCCTCCTTTCCTTTTTACTGACCATCCATTGTTTTAACAATCATTAGATTTTGTCTAATTTTGTTTATTTTCTTATCTTCTATGTATGTATGAGTGAAATCAGAGGGCGTTTGTCTTTTACTGGCTCATTTTGCTTTGCGTAACTTTGTTATCCATTCAAAGATGTCTTCTTAAATAAAGCTTTGCAATATAATAACTTGGTAGACTTTATGTGTCCCTCATTAGTCTATTTATTCTTTTGACAATGGTTCTAGTGCTATATTGAGTACCCAACAACTATCTCTCTGACCAAAGATTTTTCTTTTCCTTTTTTTCCCGTTATTTTGTTTCCTGGAGAATCAGGGCATACATTACTGTGCTCAAAGCTTATTCCTGGTTCTGTGCTCAGGGATTACCTGTGGCAGTGCTTAGGGAACCATATGCTGTGTCAAGGATAAAACTTGAATCATTTTTGTGCAAGGCAATTACTTTATTTTTTTAGAAGGCTGTTCATGATTGGGTTTCAGTCACACAATGTTCCAACACCCATCCCTCTCTCTTTCTCTCTCTCTCCTCTTCCCCATTGGGTATTATAGTTTGCAATACTGATAGTGAGAGGTTATCATGTTTGTTCCTTTACCTACTTTCAGTACTCAGTTCTTACACAGAGTGATCATTTACTACTATATTTGTCCATCACTTGTATCACTTGTTTTCCCACTGTTCATCAATTTGCTTGAGCAGGCACCAGTAATATCTCCATACGTCCTGTCATATGCTATTGTAGCCCAAAGGCATCTGCTCACTCCAGGAATGAAGAGCCTCAAACCATTCATTCAGGTCATGGGAATGAGGTCTACAATTGTTACTGGTTTTGGCATATCAAATATGACATGGGAAGCTTGCCAGGCTCTTCAGTGCAGGTGGAATACTCTCGGTAGTAGGCTCTCAAATCATGCATTTACTGATAAATTGCATCAGTTCATCAGTGGGAAAAGATTGGCTTTTCTCTTGGGTGGAGCTCTGAGGAGCTGTGGAGTCTGGATATTGAAAATGGCTGCCCTCATATTGTGAGTGTTCCTCTGGCTACTTGCGAGGCTCTATTGGGATCCTAGACCAGGGCTAGAACCCGCCTTTCCTCCTGGATGCCTCATAGTCAGCCAGGCACAGGGAGAGCAGTAGCAGCTCTGCCCCCTATATCTGTGTCTTTGGTTCAAGCATACTTGGGCTTAAAATAGGATTTGCTGTAGGGTGGGACTCTGAAGAGCAGGGCTTGAGATTGGCTTTTCTCTTGGTTGGAGTTCTGACAAGCTGTGGAGTCTGGATGTTTAAAATGGCTGCCCTCATGGTGGGGGGTTCCTATGGCTTCTTGCGAGGCTCTATTGGGATGGAAGGCCAGGGCTAGAACCAACCTTCTCTCCCCTGATGCCTCATGATCAGCCAGGCACAGGAAATGCTGGTAGCAGCTCTGCCCCGTGTATCTGTGCCATTTGTCATTTGTTCATAGTGTTAAAAAAAACTATCTTTGTTCCCTTCCCTATCCCAACTTTCTTTTCCCCAAGCATTTGAAGCTGGCTGAAATGAAATCTCATGACTCTTGTTTGTACTATCCTTGAATACTGGTTTCTTATTATATTTTTAAATTCTACAAATATTTCAGTGCAGTCATTCTGTATCTATCCCTCTCCTTCTGACTCATTTCACTCAGCATGATACTCTCCATGTCCATCTATTTATAAGCAAATTTCATGACTTCATTTTCCCTAACAACTGCATAGTATTCCATTGTGTAGATGTATCATAGTTTCTTTAACTAATTGTCTGTTCCCAGGCACTCGGGTTGTTTCCTACTGAATAGTTGTTTTCTTGTGAATAGTGCTGCAATAAACATAAAAGTGCAAATGGCATTTCTGCCTTGTGTTTTTGAAGTCCCAGGGTATATTCTCAGAAGTGGTATTGCTGGGTTATACAGAAGCTGAATTTCGCTTTTTGAGGAATTATAATATTTTTCTCCAAAGAGTAAGGCAATCACTTTCTTTACCTGGTATACTATTAATAACAAAAGTTGTTTATTATCTTTTTTTAACATAAGGCAATATTTTTGATAGCTTGTTCTTAAATATAATGTAATCCAATGGGGCTGGGGTAGTATGGTGATGTGGTGGTCATGAGGCTTTTTGTGAAATTTGTAACTATGGGAGATCAACACTCTTTGCAGTGAGGACTGAGTTTTGTTCCACTGTTGGTATGAAGCCAGAAGCAAGATGAGTCTCCAGAGATTATCCCTAAAATCAGGCAGTAAGACGGGGACTCCACTCCCTGTTGAGTGGGCAGGCTTGCACCTGTGAGTCTGACCTTCTGGAAAGATACAGATATGCTTCCCCTCAAAGGAGTTACACAGCACTCAGCCTTGACTTCTCCTCTTGTCTACATATACCTTATCTAGCTTAAACTTTAAGCCTTTGTGAAACTGGGTTAAGGAATATGTGGGCAGTAGGACATGTGGAAGTTTTTTGGGGGGATTCATGGTTTCTTTGTGTCCATATTTTGTTTGCTTTTTTGTAACAATGTCAGTCTGTGCCTGTATGGGAATAAAAGGAGGCCACGTTCACTGCTCAGGGTCACATGCCAGCAAGAGCCATGGTCCTCCGTGCTACTCTCATTCTACAAGAGAAATCTTATCTCAGTGCCTCCACTCAATAGAATATTCACACAACATTCCACTCTCTCAAGTCCTGTACATTCCACTTGTCTTTTACTTGGGTGATGGGCAATGGGCTTTAATTTACTTAATGATGTTTTGGGATCACACCCGGCAGTGCTCAGGGTTTACTCTTGACTCTGCTCTTGGGGATCACCCCTGATGGGGCTCTGTAGACCATATGGAGTATGGGGACTGAATCTGGGTTGACCATATGCAAGGCTAGCACCCTACCAGCTGTACTACTACTCTAGCCTTAGTAATGGGTTTTATTGAGACATAATGAAGGTGATAGTAAAAAATACTTGTTTATTAGTATATATTTACTTGGCTGCAATTCCTCCCACTTACTCCTGATTAGCTGCTCTGGTTTCCAGCATAGGTCTATTACCTTTTGCATGGCGATGACTCAAACTTAGGACATATGAAGCTATGAGTGGGTCCAATGGTGCCTGGTGCAGGGAGTGGGAAGATATCCAACAATTCAGTAGCCCTGATCCAGAAACTAGACTGTAAATAGTTCTTCCACTTCTTTTAGTCACACTAAGAAAAATTTTTTTAAAAATCACCTAAAATAGCATTCCTGAAGTTCATGTTATCATTGTTAAATAAATTGATGCTAAATGAATGTTTTTCAAAGATAAAGAAAAATATTCTAAGTATATGCCAGAAGATTAAATTAATTGATGCAATTATGTATTACTTAATCAAGATCTTTATATTTATGACCAGCTAAGCTGCTTAAGATGGGATGTCAAAAGATCGCGTGGTCACCCACCTACAAGATGGTCAGACTTCTTCGTCAAGACCCTGAAGGAATAGTTTGAGTTTCTTCGTATTCCTGAAGCAACCAGATGCCATTGGGCTACACTGGCATGTGATAGGGTCAAATGGAAATGTTACTGGTACCCACTCGAGCAAATCGATGAATAATGGGATTCAAGTGATCAAGTGATCAAGCTGCTCAAGAAGCTCAGAGACCACTTCTGGTGCCAATCAGAATGACAGTCATTGCTGAGCCCCAGGATATAGTGCTGTTCAGGGGACTGCAGTTTCAATAGTCAGGCCTAAAAGGATTCCATGCCATTAAGCCCTGCAGTGATGGGGGCCACTAACACTTCTTGACAGCGCTCAGGAGCCTTCAGGACCATATGTGTCAGTCCTCAGGGTCTCCAGGATTATACCTGGTGATGCTTAGTATACAATATGGTAGCAGTGATCATACCCAGGTTTGATACGTGATAGGCATAGCCCTAATCACTGTACTGTCTCCAACCAGCCCTTATTTCAACTTGTTATTATTGCTATTATAGGGGCCATATCAAGCAATGTTTAGGCATTGCTCCAGGCTCTGTCCTCATTGATCTCTCCTGTCAGGGCTCAGAAGACCATATACAGTGCTGGGGATTACATCTAGCTTTGTTTGGCTGTGTACAAGGGAAATGCCTTCCCACTGTACAATCATTTTGACCTTATTTTTCCTTTATTAACTCTTAAACACTTGCCCAGTGACAAGGCAAAGTATGTGGCCAACTGTAAAAAAAATGTAATGGGTATGTCAGGAATTTAATAAATTAAAAGACAGGATTTTCTTTTCTGGATAATTGTTGCCTATGGCATCTTGCATTTAAGGAATTTATAATTCAATATTTTAGAATTTCTAAATAGGCATTTATTTTTGCAATAAAAATATTATTGGAAGCTTTGGAATGTATGAAGCACCTAAAGGAATGTGTGAATTTGCACACATAGATGTGAATTGCACCTGTTGCGCTGCCCTTGCAATAGGTGTTCATTGGTCTGTGTGTGAACTCTTCAGAGCTGTTATAAACTTCCTCCCCTCAGTGCTATAATAATCACAATCAGTCCCAAGTGATTCCTAGAGCCGAAATAATTTGGGTTATCTATTTGATACACTTCATCACTTCAGTGGAAGGGAGATAGACCAAGTTTAGCCTGGACTGGAGGTAGGTATGTTCTATCTTGTGAAGAACTGAGACTTAGGCAACATTAGTAGCACAAAGTGAGGAGTAGTTTAGAAGGGACAGAAAGGGGAGGGATCAGAGAGATAGTATAGAGGGGAGACTGAAAGGAACAAGAAGCTTAAGTTTACAGAAGTGTACTTTTTAGCTGACTTAACTATTTCATTCCACAAGTACATTGAATTTTCCCCAAGGGCCTGAGAGCCTATCATGGATTGTAAACAGAAACAATGGACTAGGGTCCAAAGGAATATGGTTAAAGATGACTGCTTCATGTACTCCTGCTAAGGTCACTGTCACTGTTTCACTGTCTTCCCGTTGTTCATCGATTTGCTTGAGTGGGCACTAGTAACATCTCCATTAGTACTGTCACAAGCAAGTGCAACCCAAGGGCATCTGCTTGCTCCAGGGACAGGAGGAGCCCAAAACCATTCTTCAGGTTATGGAACTGAGGGTCATAATAGTTACTAGTCTTTGGCATAAAAAGTAAATAAAACACGGTAGCTTGCCAGGCTTTACCAGGTAGGTGGCATAGTCACAGGCCTCTGTACTAATGCTTGCTTTGCTTGTATGGATTTACCAGGCACCAGAATGCGAGTGTGGGGAAGCTCAAACAAATTATGAAAATGCTTACAAAAGTGCTCAGACACAGGATGAGGTGTTTCCTAATAAAGGCTGGTGCTTCCTTTGTGGAGCTGCTGCTCTTGGCCTAGTAGGACAGCCTGCTAGCTGGTGTCAGTAAAGATTTCTCCAAATTCTATTTTTTTTTATCCTGGTGGTCTTTTGATTTGATGTTGTGGCCCCACAACAATAGTGGAGTGGGTAAGGTACTGGCTTTGCAAGTGGCCAACCAAGGTTTCATTCTCAGCACCCCATATAATCCCTTGAGTAGCAATTGCAATAAAGTAAACATGTTTTGCGGATGATTTAGGCCTAGGTTTGATTCTTTTCCTCAATTCCAAACCTTAGTATAGGCCTAATCTGAGAAATATATTTGGTGAACAAGCCCAGAAGTAGAAAATATTTAGTTTAGTTAGACATTGACATATGATTCGTAGGGAAGGAAGAGGAGAGAGAAAGGGAAGAAAAGAACTGCCGGGGGGGGCGGGGGAGGGGGGGGGGGGGGGGTGGGGGGGTGGGCTGGGGGGGGGGGGGGTCACACTGTTTGACCAAACCAAATATGACTGGTTAAAAGTATATCTTTTTAAAAAAAAAAAAAAAAAAAAAAAAAAAAAAAAAAGAGACAAGCTGTTAATTGCTTTAAAGCTTCCCATCTCAATTTTTCTAAAAAGTTAGATACAAAAGAATCTGACTTTTCTTTTGCATAAGAGATAAATTAAGATGAAGGCATAACTGCTTAGTAAAATATCCCTCACACTAGTAGGGTGAATTAGACCTTTAGGTCTCCTAACAATCCAAAGTTGGTATTTTATAATTGGCTGTAGCAGTTGCTCTGTGAAAATCAGCAGAGGAAATTTAATTGCAAAGAAAGCCCTGGTTTTAGCATAAGCTAAGAGATAAAAATATGAAGATTTAGATATTGACACTATAATAAGGCATGGCAATTAGTGAATTTCAGGGTCACACATATTAGAAAAACTCAATTATTGATCTCAGAGTATGTGAAAATTCTTTTTTTAAATTAGTATTTTATTATCCCATAGTGAGATATACAATTACAAAGATGTTCATGTTTGGGTTTTGGTCATACAGTGTTCCAGCATCCATACCTCCACCAGTGCCCATTTCCCACCACCAATGTCCGCACTTCCTTCCCTCCCTCCACCCCTAGCCTTCCTCTATGGCAGGTTCTTTATCTCTTTTCTCTCCTCTCTCTCTCTTTCTCATTCTCGCACACATTGTGGATTGCAATACATTTAGAGGTTATCTTGTGTATCTTTTTCCTATAGTCAATGCTCAGTTATAGGCTGGTATTATCATTTTTGACAATTATTAGCACACTGTTCCCATCTCTGTCTTACCTAACCTCTGACTCCCACACGTTTGTGGTAGATTCCACCTATTGACAAGACCTCCTGATCCATGTTTAGCTTGAAATTAGATATTGGTATCATGTTAGTACTTGGAAGGGAGATAAAATTCTTACTTGAGTTCTTTTTCATGAACTACTGTCCTTGTTTTGTTATTTTCTGATTTAAATTATTTGAAAGAATCTGCTATAATATTACATAGTTTAAGAAAACAGTGGCCACATACTGCTGGATCAAGGAACAGTTAAAATGTTGTAAGAGTCAGACCCTAAAAATTTCAGAGAAATCACATCTGTGCTTGCTGGGTAAATTCCTAGAGACCTTGAAGTGAATCCCTTATAGACTGTAGAATTACAACCCAGGGTCTGCTAGGACAAAAAGCATACCCTGACTCTGAGCTATGCAAAAGAGACAATTTACTCCAGCACAAGGTATGCCTGGGACTGAAGTGACGTCTTCTTGATGCATATGTGTAAACCACATCTTGTTTTAAACATAGTAAAAATTGTTGTTACTCTTGCATGATCTTAATCAACACTTAAAATATTTTTATTATACCACTGTGAGAATTACAATTACAAAACTGTTCATCATTAGATTTCGGTCATACAATATCCCATCACCCAGCCCTTCACCACTGCACATTTCCCACCACCAATGTCCCTTGATTGCTCCCCCTCCCCCAGCCTGCCTCTATGGTAGTCTCTCTCTCTCTTCTCTCTCTCTCTCTCTCTCTCTCCCCCCTTCTCTTATACATTGTGGCTGCAATACATAAATTTGAGGTTATAATGTCCTTTTGCTTACATTCAATGCTCAGGTCTAGGCTGGTATTATTATTTCCAACAATTATTAGTGGGCTGTTCCTTTGTCTTACCTAACCTCTGACTCCACAGCCTTGTAGTAGATTCCGCCCACTGACAAGACCTCCTGATCCATGTTTTGTCTGGCCTTGGATATTGGCATCATACTATTTTTTTATATCCCACAAATAAATGCAGTCATTCTATCATCAGTCTTTTCCCTCTGGCTAATTTCACTCAGCACGATCCTCGCCATGTACATCCATTTATAGGCAAATTTCATAACTTCGTTTTTTCCTAACAGCTGCATAGTCTTCCTTTGGGTAAATGTACCAAAGTTTTTTATCCAGTTGTCTTTTCCCAGGCACCCTTGTTGTTTCCAGATTCTGGCTATTGTGAATAGTGCTGGCAATTGTGAATTGCAAATAGTACATAGCTGCTATGAACATAGAAGTGTAGCTGATGTTTCTTCTGTGTGTTTTTGGTCTCCCAGGGTATATTCCCAAGAGCAGTATGGCTGGGTCAAATGGGAGCTCAATTTCTAGTCTTTGGAGGATGTTCATATTATTTTCCAAAAGACTGTACCAGTCCACATTCCCACCAACAGTGGATGAGTGTCCCC